>WBMV01001668.1:538317-555190 GCA_013396655.1 Campylorhamphus procurvoides | reverse complement strand
CCGCACACTGTGCAAGGGTCCGAGCGGCGGCCCCGCGGGCCCCTGGGTTGCGGGGAAGGCGAGCGCTGCCAGCGCCCCGTCCCGCCGGCTCTCGCCTCGGCTGCATCCCGCCCCGGGGGTCACCGCTGCAGGGGCATCGTCCCTTGCCCTCCGCAATTCCCGGCGGGCCGGTTTGCCTGCACGTAGGTGCGCGAAAGCTGGGAATGAGGAGTTTAAACAGAGACAAGCTTTCACAGAACGGCACTGACAGCCCCCGGATCAAATAAACCAGAACTTGCACCATAAAGAGTCCAGGACTTGGTTGTGACGGGTCGGATTTCTGTTACTGTTACAGCCAATTCCTTACGACCTTTTGACCAAAAGACCTCAAATCTCACCACTAAAATTATTTGACACAGCCATGTCCTAATAGGAGACTAATGCTGTAGCAATTAAATATTCCTTTTACAGGGGGAAAAAACCTCATAAAAATTCAAAGTAACAGGTTTGAATGTTATTTGAAAATAATGATAGTAATACAGATTAAGCTTTTTTTTTTAATTTTTCAAGGCACTTCAGGGGATGGACTGCTATAAGAGCTTCATGCTGCCTAACAATTATATTGTGATTATTTTTATATTGTCTGTAATTTCCTCATATTTGTAGAAATTATGGTCAAACAATTACACGTGAACCCTTTATTCAGATGAAGATTTGAAGGGTTTCCTAGGTTTAATTTCTGCTGTAAACTAATGACAGTTTCCTGACACAGCATTCTTCTGTGTTGACTTTGTGCCAGCCCTTCAAGCACAATGTGTGTCTTGCTACTCATGAAAACCCCTTGTTTAAAATCCCATTGATGAAAGCTGCAGCTCCTGGCTTTTGCTTTCACTTGGGCCACAGTTCCATCATTGCTAATGCTGCAGGATCACTGAGCAGTATCAGTGATCCAAACAGAGAGTAGGTATATCCTGGATTTCTGATGAATTAAGAGTATGAGATGAACAGTTGCTTTTATTGGCAACTTCTTTGCAGCCTGTGAGAGGAGAGGTGACACCTGATCTAGAACAAAACTCAGCAAGATGGTGTTACCATTTTACCAAGTTAAAAGTGTCAGACTGGGTTTACATCAGCTTTGGATCATGTGTCTCCAGATATTTTTGTTTCATTATTGGGGGCACTAAATTTGGATTTCCTGCATATTTGAACCCCAATCTTGTGTCCTTCATTCAAGAAGAGACATGTTTATGCTAATATTCTTAATCTGTTCATAGTCCTTTTACTTAAATAATGTTGGGGGAGCGGGTTTACTGGTATTTCTAAAGAAAAATGTGAGTATACATGTGAATTTCTAAGCATTATTAAAAAAAGATTTCCAGCCAAATTCTTTGTTCACAGGGCAAAGTTTCCAGAAGATGCCTTTGGGCTGTTCAAGCAGATTCAGGGAAAACAGAGAGGTACAAGACTCTGCAGCTACTAGGCCCAGCAGGCAGTAACACAAGGAAGAGGTGGTGAAAACTGTCCCAAGAGTTCCTGGAGAATACACAGGCAGGAATAGATTTCAAGGCAATGAAGTGGTTTAGAAGTCATATAGCTACTTTAAAAAGAAAATTACTTTGGCATTTACCTCTGCCATTTCTTATATGAAACGTGGGCTTTCAAGTGCTATGGGATGAAATAAAACTTGAGATGATTGTGTCGTCCATGTCCTAAATCTTACATACTGCCTCTGAAGTCTAGCTTTTACTCCTGGCATTTCCATTATGCATGAAAAAAGTACAAACATTGAGCCTCAAAACTGTAGTTCTGATCCTCAAGCCGATTTTTTGCCAGCCCTGGAATTCTGTATAATTGTAGCTCAGAGGAGTTAAGAAGTAGATTGCCCTACTCTTCAGTCCACAATAAGCCATTTTCTACCTATTTTTTTTAATAGTGTCATCACTTTGAATGTGAGTAAGAATTCCTTAGGACTGAATGTGGGATTTTTCAGAATCCTGCAGGAGTCATAAAATCCCAGCTGCTGGTTTGAATTTGCTCCAGAAGTGTGTTTCAAAATGAGGGATAAGTCCTTCTTTTTCTAAATATCACTGACTTCTCAGGAATAAATATACTACATAGTAAATAACTGACAATATTTACATAATTGAATAAAATATACATGCTTCTCTGTGTCTTATGCAGGACTTTGCAAATAAACCATTCTAGGCAATGGCATTCTATAATTTCCCGTTTCTTTTCTGCAGGAGAAGCTTGCATGGGTGCCTGGCTCAAGATAATTTAATTGCATTCTCTTACTCACATGAGCTGTTTTACACTGAACAACTGCTTCTTCATATCCCAATGCTAGTAATGGAAGAAAGCAGTCACCTGATTTAGATGTGCATTTTATGATGAATATATCACACCAGCAGCATATAAACTTCCTGACAGTCCTTTTCTGTCTACAGCTTTTTCTCTCAGAGAATTTTAAATTAATTGAATCTTGATTTTCAATGAAGCATCTTTTCTTCTTACTTCATGCTGTAGCATGGAGGTAATTTGAAGCATGTACAATAAGACCTGAGGATTAATCAAAAGCAAAAGGAGTATAAGAATCCCAAAGAAAAGTTTTATTTCATGAGTGTTCTAAAGAAGAAATTAATTTTTTTAATTTCCTGTTCTTATTCATTCTCTAAAAGTTAGGTAGGAAAAATATGCAGATGGTCAGGCTGAGGTTTCAGTTTCTGGAAGGCTGCAATGTTTCTCAGTAACTGCAGATTTGCAGCACCAATTTCTTCCAAGTTATAAGAGATGCTTCAGCTTCTAGGTCTTTTAATCTGATAGCTTTTTTTTTCCTAAGTGACTGGCGTGTTTGCATACACATTTTTAATTAAGAAGAGCTTTAGAAGTGGCAAGGAAAATCCTTCAAATAAAAATCAAATATTACCTAAAATAACTTTGATAATATTAAGGTATTGCAACTTCTATACATTTCTGGATGAGAAAGTCCCCACACCTTCCATTCTGAATAGATGGAAAATGCTTGATCCTACCACATTGTTCTTGGTGGCTCTGTACTATTTGGCTGTGCCATCCGGATAGAAGGGTAGGTTCTGATTCTTTTAGATGGACTGGTCACTAATTCAAGCCTGAGACTGTGGTATTGTATTCTGACTAAGGGTGTACAAATCACATTAAAATGTGATGTGATTTAATTAAAAAACTGATACCAATCTTGCCAGAATTGGGCAGACCAGAATTAACTCCATACAGCAGTATCTTCCCTGCCCACTGGTCTTCTATTTTCTTTTCCTTTCTTTTCCTTTCATTAAAAAGCTACCTTATCTTGGAAGCTATTGTCACATTGCTGAACATCATATCAGAAAATTCATAGATGAGACATAAGGAGTATACCAATAATTGATTTTTTTAGATGCATTTTAGAACTTTTATTAACAAGTATTAAGAAAAAAAGCCAGTTGGGCATTCTGCCACAGAGTGGTAGCCAGTTACTGTGAGCCTCACTGGGGAATATCTACCTTAGGACAGTGCAGAAGACATAGTTCCTTTGGCTTGCTCTGGTTATGGCCCCATTAATCTCTCATGTTAGCACAGTGGGGGATTTCAGCACAGGAAGAGCTAGCTGAGCCTGCCTGTGGAAATGGGCCCTTCAGGAAGTTAAGAGCCAAGTTACCTGGTTGTCAGTGCCAAGCAGATTTAGAAATCAGACAAAATAGGAGTTTAGGCAAGTTAGCAGCAATTCTATGTAAGCTCAGAATCAGAAATACCTAAGCACTTAAGTAATTATAGATAAGCACTTTTGCAGCTACAGCCTTCAAATAACCAAAAAAGGGAGGTGGGAGTTTTATGGCCTGTGTTTGTGTGTTTAGGAACCTGCAATGCACCTGTTGCCCATTTTATGTGTCTGTGTGCCCTTGGATTTAGCCATCTGATGTCTTGAGGAAGCAGAAAGTTTTTCTCTATTTCCCTTAAAACACAACATTTTTATTTTTTTATCTCAGATCCTTGAAATACAGCAAACAAGATTACAGTTAGCAGAAGATGATATGTAGATTCTTGGTCATGACAGCATCCTTGTGCCAAACAGACAGCAGACTTCCTGGGACTACCTACCTGCCTTTTTCTGTTTCTGTAATCTACTCCAAGAAAAAGAGACACCATTTCACAGTATGCTGAGGCTTTAAGCTCTGAATTGATATAGGTACCCAACTTCAAAATTTTGGGGTTTGTGTTGCACTAAAATAAAATACCCTAATTAGTGCTTGTAACTGTTTTTTTGCACAAAAATGAGTTGTATAAATCAGCTGCAAAGTGCTACATGATTACCAATGTAATGAAAAAAAGCAAATTATGCAAATATTAAAGTCTGACTTATTGCTGCCTTTTTTGTGCTGATATTAAAGTATAAATAAAATAGAGCATTAACTAGAAAAAGACTTAAAAAATTGGAAGTAGTTAAAATTTTCATCTTTGCAAAAAATGTTTCAATAAGTAAGCAGCTAGAACAGATATAAGGAAAACATTCAAAAATATCTGAAAGAACCTAATGATTTTTTATGTATCTGAAGCCCTAACCAATATATATTCATGTTGTAAACATCCCCAAATTACTGATAACACTTTAATTCCATGAGCGACTCTCACATACTAATACCTGCAGGCATTCACATCTCCGATGGTGTTTCACTATCCTCACAATAATAAAGATTATTCTAATGCTTCAACAAAATTTCCTATATTTCAATTTGTGCCCATTGACTCTTGGTCTTTGATTGAATACTACTGAGAAAGGTTCGGCTTCATCTTTTGTACTTGCCCCAGTCAAGTACTTACATACATGAATGAGATTGCTCGGAGAACTTTCTATTCTCCATGTGGAACTGCCCAGCTCTCTTACCTTCACCCTCTGTATGTCAGGTGCTCCAAGGCTATAATCATCTTCAGGCCTTCATTGGACCTTCTCCAGGACGTCCATGTCTCTTGCACTGGGGAGCCCAGGACTGGCCCAGTACTCCAGGTGTGTCTCCCCAGGCGTGTCTCCCCAGGCTGAGCAGAGGGGACCAGCTGAGCAGCCCTGGACCAGCTGGCAAGGCTCTGCCTGATGCAGCCCAGGAGGGGCCACAAGGGCACGTTGCTGCCTCCTGGTCAACTTGGTGTCCTCCAGGATCTCTAGGCTGAAATGCATGAGATTGATGTTTGCCCATTTCTCCAGCCTCTGGAGATCCCTCTGCATGGAGCACAACCATGTGGTGTATCCATCACTCCTCTCAGTTTTGTGTCAGCAGCAAACATCCAGCACCCTGTCCCATCATCCAGGTCATTAAAGTCTGAGATAATATTGGTCCCAATATCAAACACTGGGGTACACAACTTACGGCGGACCTCCAGCCGGACTTGGTGCTGCTGATCACAATATTCCACACAGTCTCTCTCAGGTGCACTGAACTGTATGACACCCATCACTCAGGGCTCTCCACCTGCCTGGGGGAAGGCTCCAGAATTCCACTTTTTAATTCTCTAGTCAATATAGGAAAGACTTTCATTCTAATGCATGATTCTTAACACGGTTGAGCAGAGTTTTACAGAAATCACATAAAGCCTGCAGCAGAAAAGAAATGCAGCTTTGGGAAGAACCCAGGGAGTTAAAAGCTCAAGATGCAGAAAAGAATGGGCTGTGAGGTATCCTGGGATGAGGATGGCTTAGGAAAAACATTGAAGAAGACGTGGAGGAAACAAATCCAAACCCTGGTAACTGCCATTCACGGTGGGTTTTTTGCAGCAGGCATTATGGGAACTGATTTCTGGTTTCATTGTGACCAATGACATTATTATTGTCAAGGACACTGCATGTAATAAAATGGGATTTTGCTTCAGATCTGGGGACAAGTCATGTATTTCCTCTTTCTCCTTTGGTATTCCATGATCCAAGGCAGATTCCATGGAGGGACAGAGGAAGAAAGAGGCCAGACAAATAACTGACAGTCTTTCCTTAAAAAGATAAAGTTGACAGGTAACATGAGTGGTAAACTTCAGAAAACTATTTTTCCTGTGTGAGGTGCTGGTCCTGCCTGTTCACAGGAATGCTGTGTGGGTGAAGGCACAGGGGTTTAGAGGATACCAGTTGTGCTTTCAGCTCTCCTGTGCTCCTTGTTCAGCAGCACATCAGGCCTTGACCTCTCCAGAAGATAACGTACTAGAGAACAGCCCATGCAAAACAATCTCAATTTGGCCTCTGAAATTCCCAAGGTGGTTACGCTTTCATGTGCCATTCCTGCATATTTCATTTTGATGCTTGTCTGTATTGAATTCTGATGAATGTATTTACTTACTTTTCCTGGCAAGCGACCTGCAGCCTTGAATACTATTAATGACACTCAGTGCACTTTAGGAAGCCCATTATCTGAGAGCCAGCTGCTATTTCAGGCACATTAGTTATACCCATTATCCACACACAAGCCCCATGATTGATTGTCTCGTGGATCCTCACTAGCCCAGAAATAATGACAGGCCAGTACTGACCCAGTCTTGAACTTACAGCTATGAGGGGTAACCAACTCTACGGCACAACTGTTCCCAGTGCAGGGCAGAAGTGTCTCATTTCTAGAGGCTTAGGACAAGCTCACAAAATCTGCCTTGAGGGATAGAATATCTGGAGCTTGTGACCTTAGGTCTCCACGCTGATATGATCCTGCTCATCCTGAATCCACCATACACCTTACAATCTGTGCAGGATCCAACATCTCACAGAACATCTGCCTGTTGCATGAATTCCTGGCAAGCATAGAGGGAAGCTGGAATGAACAGCAGCAGGATGAAGGGAAGGAAAACAACCAGTGTGCAGCTTCAGGAGTGCCTCGAGTAAGAGCTGAGTTAAAGCCATTGACATTTTACAGGGGCAAAATACTCTTAGAAATATTTCCTAGTGTGGATCCAAGTTTTGAGACACTACATGCCCCACCATCCCTAACACCAAATCTTTGTAACTGTAGGCTGAGGGAGGAATAGCCCTCAAAAGCTATGAGCAGGCTCTGCACTGGGGGTGTGAAAGACTTGATGTTGTGCCAGAAACAAGTGATTTGGAATGTGAAAGCACGTGGCAATGTAAGTGTGCTCCAAGTGCCTTTTGAGATTGGGACCTCAGCTGTCTAGATGCATTTGCAGTTTTCAAGCTTTATCCTAAATCTTAAAGAAAAGTTTTTTATTTTCTACCTACTTTAACAAACAGCCATAAAGCTGATATTCAGCTAGTGTGTCTACCAGAAATATATTGGCCACACTTTTTCATTTTTTGAAATGTAGGTTAAATTTATTCTTTTAAGGAAATTCACTATACTAATGCAAATTTATGTGAATGACTCTATTATCTGTATCTCCTACAATATACAGAACATTAAGCTGACGAGAGAGAAGCTTTTTTTAAGGTATTTGAGATAATGTAATGATCTTAAAGAATGTGTTTGTAAGCCTTGTACCAGACAAGGAGGAAAACCTGCAATTATACTTTAGAGCAGGAAAAAACTATTACAGAAATTGTTTAAAACATTCAGCAAAATGTTAAGATTACAGAGGCATAGAAGGTATTTTATCATGAGTTTTCTACAAAGAAGATTGCTTAGTATCAATTACTACTACTATTAATGCTAACAGCTCTGATCCAGAAGTGGATGTACGTATGACAAACCATACCTTTAATGATATGGCTAGTTCCACTAATGGAGTGAAAGGAGCTTTTGTGGATCATGCAATCCAGCAGGTTCTGTGAAAAACAGTACTCACAGTGGCATTTAAAGATTTGTACTCTCACTTTAAAACAAAGAAGGGAAGGTGTAGTATAGAATAAGCTGATATGAAATATCCATAGGTCTATTATGTATGTTTCTCTTTTGGACCATGGTAAGGCGTAGTTTCTTGGTAATAAGGACAGTCCAGTTATAAATCTTTTTGTTCTCAATTAGACACTATTACATATCTTGCCTTAACTATCCTGTATAAAGCAGTACCTCTTCAGAGCTGAAACTAGCACCATGTGTCAACTTCACTGTACAGTCTCAATAACACTAGGTAGGAGTGCTGTTTTTTTCAGACTTAGAAAGTTAAAAAAAAAATCACAAAGAATACTGATTTGCATTCTAAAATTAATTCATTGCACCTTCTTGCACACATACATTGTCATGTTCCCTTATAAATATATGCAAGTTGAGTAAAGATTTATAAGAATTAGTTGATAATCAGAATTCAGGTAGAAGAGTTTATTTTTTAATAAAAAACCTATTAGGATCCTGTGTATTGCTCAAATAGGCAAACAGCTTTCATTCACTCTTTTCCTTAAATTCGTTTGATTGATTTACTTACTGATCTAAAAAGGAATGTTGGATTTCTGCATCAGAATTAAGCCTCTTCTTATTTTGACCAAAGTAAGTAATCATCCAAATGCACTTGGGAAGTATCTATTTTTGAATCCACTGCATTTTACTTCCAGCACTCCTCAAATATAGTAGAAATAATAATAGTAGTAACAACTAATTGTGGTACATTTTTTAAGAGTTACATTTAAGGATCTTAAATGTCCTTTTCCTTAGCCCTGTCTTGAACAACAAAATGTGCAGCTGTTAATATCAATAATTTGTACATTCAGTTATTCAACAGGGTTTGCACTCATGCAAACATAATAAAGTTAACTGGACAGGAAAAAATTGGACCATTGATTACCCCTCTTTTGATATGTTTATTTTTAGCTTACTTCTTTATTTTTAAATATGTCATGGGAATACTAATTTTGCTGCTTACCCTCTAGTTGTCACCTCCCTTCCAAATAGCCTACAACACATGTTGTACATACTGTGTATTTGCTTTAATCTTGAACATTTAGGTGCCTCTTCAAAATTAATATGATCAACTATAATAGCAAACACCTTTTTTAGCAATCAATATAGTAATTTTAATTTGCATAGGAAATGCAAAACACCTCACAAATCAGTGATATAACTGCTTATAGTTAATAAAAGTTAAAAATAGTGAATTTTAAATTTAAAGGGAATAAATTGAAACTGTCACTGTTTTGCTTTTTTAAATGAAGGATGGGAAAACAAATTTAGAACTAAAAGCCGATGTTGCCATGACACAGTCTAAATATTTAGGGGGGGAAATACCATGAACATTAAAATAGCACTGTGTTTTTGAGAATCTTGAACTGCTGGGGAACTAACTTGATCATTTCTTACTACATACCAAGTCCTGGAAGGAGCTAAGTAGTCTCATTCCCTGTGAGAAAGAGCAGGTTGAGGTTTCCCAGCCTGCTGCTGAACAGAGCCTTCAGTGCTGGAAACCTTATCAAGAGTTGGTCTAGAAGATGAAGAAATGTGGGATAATGATAATTGAGTAATATACGTCTCTCAGAGAAAATGGTATCTCCGTGGCAGACAATGCAAACATGTTGCTTTTAGCCTTCTGTCATATAATAAGAATATTAATATAAAATATTTGAATAAAACACCCTAGCTAGTAATTTTCACTGTGATACAACTTGAGGTTATCATGCTGCTTGGGAAAGAGCTTTTTATTTTTCAGCCTCTTATTGCTTTGTCTCCTACAAGTTTCCTGTACAGAAATACCAGAAACTTTCTCAAAGCCTTTTGTAACAACAAAGACTGACTCAAAAAAAAAAATCCTTTCATGTCCATTTGTGACCCACAGAACAGATTACAGACACCAAGACAGTGTGATGGCAAGGCCTCAACAGCAAAGTAAAGCAGTTGAAACAACACACCAACGAGGGTGTCTGCTGTCTTATAATGTAATAAAGTGTCTCATTAAATAAAGTCTCATAGAACCAGCTCTGAAATTGCAGCTAACCTTTTGTGTAGATCAACAAATTAGCTATTATAAGCAATTCAAATGTAATGTTTCAATCTACTTCAGTGTCTTATAATGGATATTTACACTGAATGATTTCTGGGGGGAAATACACCTGTTTAGCTTTACTAAAACAATGGCCTCTAAGGCCTCTGAAATAAATCCAGTGTTACACTTCACTGTAAAAGGGTTCCAAGAGAGAGCATGATCTAAGGGAGCATTTCTTCCAGCCTTTCACCCACCGTTGGCTTCCTTCTTACCCCCTGTCCAAAGGGCCATGCCTCAAGCAGGCAGGTCCCACCAGGCAGGGGTCCAGACTGGGGCATGGCACTGCTGCTCCTGACTCTTCTCCTGGGGCTGCCACAGCCCATAGCTGGTGGAGTCATGGCTTTCACACCTAACTATTAGCTAAAGTTGGCTTGACAAGGTTTGAAATATCTTCCAAGAACCCTCGTAATGCACATAGGTAGTGCACGCCACTCACTTGCATGGCAGTCTTTTAATTCAAATTATGCAGAGTGCTTGCTACAGCACAAATACAGGTAACTTAGACCTGTGCTTGTGCTCATGCAAGCACTCACATAAGCCATGCCACTGCTATGCTTTTCACTTTAAACTATGAAATTCACAGGGGCAGCAAGAAGCAGCCACCACCCAGAGGATCCTGCTCTGCTTACATGTCACCTTCTTGTTCCTCCCAGTCCAGGAAGACTCTCAGATGCTTCTTCAGGGTCTGAAAAGGGAAGACCTAGAGCTCACTCACACTCCTGAGAGAAAAAAAAAAAAAGAATGAATCAATGGAAGTTATTATTAACAGTGTGAGACAACAGTAATGGTGCTACTGTAGAAGGTCAAACACTTTCACACCATTGCTGGCTGTGTCTAGTCCCCACTGAACTGGGACAAGTGCTGAGGATATCAAACATAGCCCAGGGCTGCAAGTTAAGCGACCGCCCCTAGCAGTAGCAGCTAGAACTAGGCCCATATGACTATGATTTGTACCATAGATTTGTTTCCCACAGGATCAAAACCTACAGAAAAGTACGCACTGTGCATAAGAGAATTACTGTGTTCCCTCTGCTGGTATTTGTACAGCAATTTTCAGGTACACACATCTCAATGGAACTCCTGCACAGCAGGCACAGAATGAAGACATTTATGGAGAATTTGTGGTCGGTGAGTAAATAATCACTGTCTACATTTAAATATGGAATGTTCCAAAGAATACTGCTGCCCATGTTAAAAAACAGAGCACACAACCTCAGTATAAATTTTCAGAGGCTTTGCCAAGCAGTTCTTGGATTTGCTTTACCCTGACTGAAACAATGAATCTTGAAGGTGCTGCTGTAAAAGCACTAGTGATAATTGCTAATTCACAGAGCAACTGTAACTGCATGGAAGGAAAAAAGCAAAGGAAAAAAGGAAAGCAAGTGTACCATCATAAAGGAAGATCAGTATGGTGAAGGTTCAGAGTACCTCTTACTTAATCTTTTTCTTTTCTACATGCATCATATTTTCTTCATGGTAGTTTATACCAGTTGTGAGTTTTGGTTTCGAATAAAAGGCACCTGTCAAAAAGTAATAGCCTATTTAGCATATGTGTAATTCTGATTGCCCTCATACAATGAGCTTACTTGTTTCAAGATGTGATGGATGACATTTGTTTTACTTTGCTCATACCAGTGGCATCTCCTTTCAACATAGTGTGTCTGGGTGGTAGGGAAGGCTTCTGTCACCATGTCCTGCCAGCACTGCACTGGTTTCACTCCCTTTGCAGGGACATGAGTTTCTCCTTTCCTAAAGGCAATGAAGTACTCACAGGGGAGGAGGCTTCAAGAGTGCATCAGTATGGACTATGTGGAGGAGTCAGCAAAGACTAAGCCTGCAGTCCCACCAAAACTTTGTGGGCTCAGGAAGCAGGTCCCTAGGGCATACAGGCCTTGGAGGCTACTAAAGCAAGGACCTCTTCTAGGGTTCAGAGGAAGTTTTATGGGATTCCATACAGTCCAAAAGGTCTTTGCTGGACCAAGAACAAGCCTGAAGGAAAAATCTCACGTTGTACAAAGGCATTTGACAGGCAAGAGAGGGAAACAGTTGACAAACTCCTGCACCAACATTAGGTCTTAGCCAACAGCTTGTTATTTGGAAAAAAAAAGTTTACAGCTGCAGATTCTGCTCAAACAAAATATTACATTTAAATGCTGAAAGCCATTTTGGTGCACTTAGATGTTCATTTTCAAGAGGAGATGAAGAGAAATTCACTTTGGATTTCTGACCACTTTGTAGTCCTATTGAACAGCAGAGGAAACATAGGCGTCCAGAAATTCTGTAAAAAGTGGTTTAACTATTGACAAGTGTAACAAAATTAAATAAATTAGAAAATAAGATGCAAAATGTCTTGGGAAAATGTTGTTACTGGAATTTTAGTTCTGAAGGTTTGATTTGCATACTATAGTACAGATTCTTTCAGAGTATTTAATTCCCATGTCAAATTTGCAAAGTCTGATCTCTAAGAAAAGCAAGAAAGTTGTATTAAAGTTCTAATGAGTGATAAATTATAAGCCCAAAGTGGTTACAATTTGTTTGTGGATAGGTATATAATGTCATTGAACAGCTGGAAGGCAATAAGAATGATAATTTTTCCTAAGTCAGTGCATGAATATACAGGATGCTTCTCCACACACTGTTGAAATACCAAGAGTATATAATCACACTGAGGGAAATAAATTTTCCTCGCATACTCTACATGAAGTGTTGACTTGATTTTCTCCCTGGTAGAAAATGTTAGGAAGACAGAGCAAATAGCAAGTTTTCACTGGAAAATTATTTTGTATTTTACAATATGGTTGGAAACATATTCCTTCTGCATTGCTTGAACAACAGGAAACATGCAAGAGAAAACCTTAAAAATGAATAGACAATGCATTTCACATATGTCCAAACAAGCAAATTCTACATATTAGACCTATTTTATAAATACAATTTAAATACATGAAAGATAGATAAATTAATGCATCCTCTGTTTCTGTGTATGCACACATCAATTTTGCCTTAAAAAAGGAAATTTCTTCCTTTTAAATGTAAATTCTTTAAAATATACCAAGCTTCTCTTTAATGAACAATAGGGTGCATGTCAAGAATACAGAGTTTAGACGTTTCAGAGCCTACTATATTAATGTGTGAGCTTGTTCTGAAAAAAAAATGAAAATATAACATACTTTTATAGAGAAGATTGAGGTGATTCCACATGGAAAATAAATTTAATGTCTTTTATCAGGAAAGGCAAGAGCATGTGAATTAATAAGAATTGCCTCTTAATAGTTATGGAAAATAACTGTCAAAAGTAAGTGAAAAGGGGCTTTATAGAGTGCTAAAGAGTTGCTCGAATTCTGCCCTTCCCCTTCAGCTTCTCCTCCCTTCTCCCATCCTGCTCTCTAAAGATGTGCTTCCCCACCCCTGTTCACCTCTATCTCCTTCAGCCTTGCCTGTCCCAAGGACTAGTGTTCCTATTCCAAACAGCCCTCAGCTGCCTGAGTGCTGACAGAAGGCATCTCATGAGCTGAGAATGGAGGAGGAGGAGGAGGAGGAGAAGGAGGCAGAGAAACAGGGGGAGGCTATTTTAATCTTCTCCATCCTATTACACAAAACTCTCCCTTCTTTGTGGGCTTGGCTCTGATGCTAAGATCAGTGCTGATGGGCTAGAGGCACTGGTGTTGGGTCCCCACAGAGTGCAGGGCAAAGTGAAGGCTTTCTTCAGTGTAATTGGGGGAAGTGGGCAGCAAGCTTATAGGTGTTCTCCGTGCCCAGGAGGTGTATTTGTTCTTTTTATAATCCATCAGAAGAAACTGAAGCCCCCCCAAAAGCCTCCTAGTAGACCTCTGCAACTGTAGTAGATGAGCAATGCAATCCATCATAAATTCCAGTACATCAAAGCAATATTAGCACTGGGGCTCTTCATTTTTTTCCTTTGGAAAGAATTTTACTAGGCTCAGATTCAGGCTAGATTTGTCAAAGCCTGACCTCTGTTCCTTGCACTTGTGCAGGTGTTTACACTAATGTTAATTAAGCATAGTGTAAAACAAACACAATGTAAATTAAATGCAATGCTGCTGAATTAAAGTTTGCAGATAGAGAATTATGAAATAGGGATTATAAAGCAAAATGAGTTGGTAAGGAAAAAACTGTGGAATATTTCTTTTAAAACAGAAAGATTAACTGCTGTTTAATTTTTCTTAGAACATATATTGTTCAATGATAGGTTCAATTCCACACAGCTTGACTGGAGTTCTTTACTGATCCTTACTGAGACTATGGAAATGCTTTTGGATTTACAACTCCATTGTAGCATCTGAATATTGTCTTTATTACTGATTTTAGTACTCAGAGCAGAAGAAAATATGGCTGCAATTTGAGTTTAAAATATGTCAAGGAGCACTCAATAAATACCTCTTACAATTTTTATATTAATACACACACCACATATTTTGAAAATGGAATCTGACTTGTTTTAAAGTTGTTTATGTTTTCTTTTTGTTTCTCAGTTACAATATACAGTTCCAGATACAATGATAACTTAGTAAGTAAGGCATGCCCTTAATTCATGTGCAGGATCCATGGATAGTTCTCTGAATAGCAAAGTATGAATTTGCCTCTGAGGTTGCTTCTTTCAGAAGCTGTATCACTTCTGATACCAGGAACATGATTTGCCACTCCTAAGGCAGAAAACGAATGCTCAGAATATACCAATCTCTCTTGGCTGAGAGCCACACTTTCAATTTATCAGGCATCCTTTTCGGTAGTGGGTTAACCCTTATAGACAGCTAATGTTCACTCTGTGTCTCCTGGAATACATTTAAGATAAAATATTTATACCTCTCCACTGGAATAAGCATTAAAAAGGCAGGATTGTTCAAAATAATGGTATAAATAAAGAGTGAAAATGAGAACTCAAAATAGGTTAATAAAATCCTTCTCAAATATGCAGATTTCCAAGAGAAAAAAAATGAGAATTTTTAAAATATCTGATTTTGATATGGAGGAAGATTGGGTATCACTGGTCAACAACAAGTTAGAACATGTTGGCAAGTACAAAGTGACTCCTGAGACTCTTCATGGATTTAAAAGAGTAGATCACGCTTAGTAAAATGGATTTCATAAGAAGGTGGCATGGAAGAAATTAATGAGTGAATGCAGATAGTTTGCCTCTCATTTTCTTTCCCCATCTCACATACATGTATATAAAAATATATATATATTTATATATGTATGCATACAGCTTCAAAGATAAAGTTACTTTTAGCCTAATTTTTTTGGTAAAGGTATTTGATCGGTTGAAATAGGCCAAATGCCAATTTCGGACTCAAACTTCAGTAGGACTAAAGCAGTTTATATATATATATATATAGAGAGAGAGAGAGAGAGGGAAGAAAAAGAAAAACAACAAGTTTTCACTTCCCTCTTATCCAAAAAATTGTTGTTTCCTGAAATCTCAGGACCCCTTCCTCCCGACTGGGTAATCAGCAGGTCTGTGCCTCGGCCCACTCCCACCGCAGAGCGACCGCAGGGAGTTTCTCTGCCCTCCAGCCCTCCCGGAAGAAGGATGCCCCCCAACTTCTGACTCCACTCTTTATATCTTTGTTTACGTAAAGAAATGAGATGGAATACTTCCTTAGTTATGACCTGAGTTACCAGGAAGGTAAACTAAAACCACTGCAAGGTATCACAAAGAACTCTTGACACTCAGAGGAACAGGACAGACTTTGAGGATATCGAGCTGCACTCAGGGGATGTTCAATGGCAAGTGATATAAAAGTCTGAAGATAAATCTCAAATACCCACAGTGGCCACCTGGCCATGAACCCCTGCCTTTAAAAGATAATCAGATCAAAATGTATGATGGTGTCCATTATCTACCCAGGTGTGAAGTCAGATTATATGGATTGCACATGTGCCCAGAGGTCTTTCTTCAGTGAACTTAAAGTAAGAACAGGAGTTTCTCTTGTAATGTAAAAGTGGCAAAAGTCTTCAACATGAGTAAAATGATTCTCCACTGTCTGTACTCTTACCCTGGCCATGCAATGGGCACCACTTCCAATGAAGAGGCATCCACAATTCCCCTGGGCAATCTGTTCCAGTGTCTTACCACCACAAATCAGTCTCAACAAATAATTTAGAATTAATGTGTCTTCCTTTCCCATTCCACCCCAAGCCTGTAGGATAAATGCAAGTGGAAAAGGAGATGGTCTTACCCTGGACAAAGCTGGACTCTTACTCACAAATTTAGTCCTGTAGAAGAGACAAAGCCTACTCCCATACATGGCTCATCATTGCAGTTCACTGCTCCTGCAGTTTAGGGACTCATACCACTCCCCAGGCTTTGACACTGACTCCTCTTCAATAATCAGGATATCCCAGTTGTACACTGCAGTGCAAGTAAATAGCAGTGGCAAGCGATTGTTTTCAGTTTCTACATTCTCAATTTCTGCTATGAAATACAATCACAATTTTTCTGGGCAACCTGTTCCAGAATCTCACCACCACAAATCAGAGTCACAACATATAATTTAGGGTTAATGTGCCTTGCACTGTTAATGCTTTCCAATTTACCATGTGTCTCAAGAAGCAGAAAGCTCTTCTGACCTTTTCTCCCTTGGGTTTGTTCATTTAAAAGAGAAAAAGCAGTAAGAGACTTGTCAAAGACAATGCAAGGACTACACAGCAGATGGATAGGCAGACAAAGCAGATAGTTGGACAGCTATAGGTAGCTCAGGCAAGATCTACTCTTTCCAAACTTAATGACTTCTGCAAAGCATATGTATCGATCTTCTAACTGAATAGGTGCAACAATGTGATTAATATAAAGTCTTGACACTTACTGAGAAATAAAGCTACGCAATTGCCAGGACAATAGTTACACGAAGTGGAAATACTGGGAATAGTGCTTCTAAACCTCTTCAGCAACATCATCAAAACAAACCTAAAGGGTAGCCATATGTTAACCAACACTTCTCTGTGAAAAGGAAAAGGGAAGAGGGAAGGGAAG
>WBMV01001668.1:385360-537995 GCA_013396655.1 Campylorhamphus procurvoides | reverse complement strand
GAAGGGAATAAGCAAGAGTGGGGGGTTCATGGGGGACTTCTTTTTAATGCTGGTCAGCTATTGGATAATTTTGTCATCTAACTAGAAAGATAAGAATGGAGCAGTGGGATAGAGAATGTTGGAAATGCAGTAGTGCATTTAATATAAGGTAAAATAATTAAGCTGATAGCTACTATTCTGTAAGCCTCAACCTGTGATCTAATCAGCTATCACAACCTAAGCAGGACTGGGCTGCATTGGTACTTAAAGGGGAAATCCCATATGCTATTGAAAACACTGTTGATGAGTCAATAGGTGTTAAGTCTCCCTTCTGATTCACTTAGGGAAACAGATAACACAGAGCACAATTATCATAACAGTATTAATATTAGAGAGGATATTTATTTGCTTCTTGTCTACTACACTGCTGCATTTTCATAGGAATATGGTATTTTTCTCACTTTGTCTTGAACTTTATATAACATTTTAGAGATACTGAATAGCAGTTATATTTTATGTCAGAAGTCATTCCTACTCTAGGGCTGGACAAAGTGATTCTCACATAAATGCCATGAGCTTTACACATTTAAATAGTACTATTTAAAATTTATAAGACTTTTGTGATACAGCAAAAAGGCTTTACCCAGAGTTCATCCGACCAGGATGAAAATCTCCTAAGCACACCCTGAACAGCTGGGCCATGCATCAATAAATCACATGTAAAATCTGTATTCTTTTGGCTGGCGAATGAACTTCATGGGAATGAGTTTCACCCACAGATTGTAATGCCCTTTGGGAACTGGCTCAATAAAGTTTTTATATTAACATATACTTTCAATACTAATAGTACAAATAACCAGTTAGTGACGTAAATGTTATTATAGACACCCAGACATCATGGAAGATTTTGTGGGAACATAGACTACAAGTTTTGTGTCTTCTGTGGAGCATGATGTGCTGTTACACTGGAGAAGAGGTAATTCATTTTACATACGGGAGATAATATGTGCTGAAGGGGGAATAAATGGACCACATCAGTTAAGTCTGCTACACAATATAAGGAATTTTAAAAACCACATGTCTTTGATGAGAGATAAAGCCCTCCTGGAATTAGTGCTACATCAGTTAACAGAAGAAGAAATAGGGATGTAGCAAAGAAATTTTATTTAAAACACTAATGAAATATATTGTATAGTTCAGTGTGAATGTGATTTAATCAGTCTTTTATGTATCCACACATTAGTGTGGCGGCAGACATCCGTGACTAAGAATGACTTAAGCAGCCAGAGAATATGTTAAAGTTTGTAGTTTGGCACCAGCCCAATGAAGTCTATCTTGAATATATGTATTATTAAAGAGTCCCACTCAGATGAGCTGACGAAAAGAGGGATGGCTTACATTTGAAATTCTTTAACCTTCTTATGCTTGAACATGAAGGTCAAATTTCTGGTGTGTAATGAAGCACCTGAGTTAGAGCCAACCTGAGACAGCAAGTCCCCATACCATAGCCTGGCACTACACAGAGGGAGCAGTTCACAGCTCAGAGCAGTTTGAATGTGTTTGCAGAGCATATTAGCTCAGGGCAGGGTCATGCCAATGCAGCTACACATTTCCAGATCTGAACAGCTTCTGTGTGTTTCCACACAATAGACCCTTGTATTCCTCATCAAGTTAACTCCAAAAAAGCCAGTCTGGTGTCAATATGGCCAGAAAACTTTGGGGGCTTTTTGCAAGATGAGCCTTGCTGCTATTTCTTACCAATTTCTCTGTCAGTGAGTTGCATGAAAAAGAAATACAAATATACTGTCAAATGTTATTTAAGGAATTCAACACATACTTTCCAATGCTTTTAAATTTAGGATGCACACTTCAAAATATATTGGGTGACAGACTTTATTTTTATATTTATGGTTGTCATAACCATCAGACAACTTAGGCAATGTTGTGCCTGCTATTACAATTTTATCTGAAGAATAATTGTCCAGTCTTTGGATCCTGCACTTTACACTTGATGCAGGGTCTGAGGAGGTCTGGGGAAAAAAAACCCAAAAAAACAACAGTGAAATAGGGCTAATCAGTCCAAATAAAAACTTAGGACCAACTTGCCTTAGGGATGGCTTGAACTTGCATTAGCCAGGGGCCTGTCTGGGTACATTTGCCCATGCGCTCCATGTGCTCAGTTGCCTTAAGGCCTGATTGTATTCCAGTGCATGCACTCAGGGTGCTCTAAATCCACATGTTTCACAACCAAACCCCTTGAATGCATATTTCTAATCTTCCAGTAGAATGCAGTTCCTTATTGTGACACCTACTCCAGAAGCTCTCCAGAACCTGGTGGTATAATCCTGGTGTGGTACAAAGTGGTAAATATGCGGGCTTGGTGAAATGCCTCATGGAGATATTCAGCTCTAAAGACAGATGCCTACTTGTGAGTGCCCACAGGCAAGCCATATGTATAAGCTAACATGATAAATCCACGGAGTCAGAGACCCATGAGAGGGAAATTCAACTCCTTTCAGAGCAGAGGCCTGGGGAGCTGCTATAGAGAGGCAGCTGGTGATGAGACACACTAGCACCTCCCTCCTAACCTTCTGCTCTGGAAGGACATGAACCTTCTGCAGGTGCTGCCTCATGTCCACCATCATGGTGTGAATGGCTCAGTTACAGCTCAGATAGCACAAAGTACTTCAGTGCAGGCATCGCATTTGCGTTTCCCTTCATGGGCCCACTGAAATGCTCTCCAGGCTCCTGCATTGACTAGATCTTCACTGCCTGTAACAAGCACTTTAAACCCACATGTCAACATCCATGTATAGACACGCACATTTAGGTGTCTTAATTAGTGAATAATGTCCTTGGTGGTTTCTGCATAAAAAGGATTAAGTGCACAAATCCTGAAGCACCTCTTTACGAAAAACTTAAAGCCCCCAGTACAGGAAAGGTGCTTGTTGTTTCTGAACTAAATCAGTGTGGCAACTATGTCCCCAGCAGGGGTTAGCTGCTGAGTTGCTTTAAATGCAAAAGACACTGGCAAATAAACACTTATTTTTGTTCCTCTTTCTTCACCCAGAAGATGTGCTGCAGCCAGGTCCTTAAAATAGAGTTGAAGCTGGAAAGGATTTGGGGCAGCTGGAGAAACTGTCAATGATGAGATGGCTGTACAAGCAAATGCCTCAGAGCTGAAATACATATGAACTAAAGGCTACAATAAGTGAAAGAGATTCACAGAAAGTATAGGCATTGTCAGCATGTTTCTTCCTCTTCCCCTTCCTTTGAAGCCAGCCAATATCATGGAAAGCAGCCAGAGCAGAAAAGGAAGCAGCCTATATTTATAAGCCTAACAAGCAAGCATAAGACTTTGGGACTAATTTAAGAGAATGATTGGAAATAATTGTGCCAAACTCAGTTCTCAACAACTTCACAGCATCATTTCTTTTAAGAAACTGGAAGATTCATCTTTCTGCTTGGTGTGGAAATAAAGATATCAGCAAAACACAGACCATTACAGGTGTGTGGATATCATGGCCCCCATCATCCTTTTCTCCCACTATTGGAAAGTAGCTATCTTATCCTGATAATATATTCACAGGCAATATTGCTTTTTCTCGCATCACTTTCTGAGAAGATAAGAGAGTTCTTTTCCATTTGGTACAGAGAATTCCACAAAGGTCTAAAAATGATGAGTTGATATTTTTTTCTCTTTCAAGTACTAGAGTTCATAAAATAAACTGCTAGTCTACTACAGATTTGGGTGAAGTTTTGCTGGAGCATTATCACACAAGAAGACTGAATGTAAGAAAGGGAATTTTTTTTATTCACCCTAAAGACAGAATAATGACTTCTGGTCTTAAGCAGTCGTACATCTCCTTCAACTCCTTATACTGCCATTTCATGGTTTCCTTTAAGCTAATAGGAGTTTCCTAATAACAATATATATAAGTAAACTGACCAGCTAGGTAAAAAAGAGAAAAAATAATATGCATGATATTGTCAAGAGTATTAACTTTGGTACCTTTGAAATGCAATATAGAAACACTTTGATAAATTTAATAGCAGGTAACAGTAATTCAGATTAGAAGTCACAGAGAACAAGGAGCAATATTTACTTAGGAAGACATTAAGAGGTTTTTAGTGTGGTCAGCAGTTCAAGAACCTTTATTTACCTAGAAATTCAGATTGTATAAACACATCTTTGATTTCCTGAAATTGATTCCTGTATGAAAAGGCAAGCTGGTTTTATATAATGCTACGCTTTCAGAAAGTAGGAGGAGTGGAAATTACATGTGATTATATCTAATTAAACTTTATTACGATACATATAGCCAATGCATTGAATACTATACTTGTTTTGATTCCTTCATTTTCAGTGAAGGTATTTAAAATCAATTATTTGTTATTTTGCCACTAAAAATTATATTTGCAAAAACAAAAGAACCCACTCTTTTTTAATTATTACAATTATTTAAATGCTTCAGAAAGTTTTATGTTTTGTTTTAACATATTTTTAAAGGACAGTATTTTTTGTTTTCAGAAGGGCCTGGAATCCATAAGATTTGGGATGTTTTGTAACAAAGTGTGAAAAGTTAATCAAAGGGTGGGTGTTGTCTGGACTTCTTGGTCATTTACAAAGTTTTTGAAGAAAGGAAAGAATAATGTGGAAACTTGAAGTGTATTAAAAATATTCTCTAAAAGTCATGTCATAGTACATTTAATGAATTTAGAGCACAGTTTCAATAGCATTTTCAGTAATGGATGGTACATTCTGTATTAAGGGAGAATAATTGTTTATTAAGATGGATGCCATTTTTCATTTGATTACCATTCAGTCCTGATGAGTTGAAGGGAACATTGAAATTGTCTTATGTCCTTACTGTACCACTGTACCAGCTATAATCTTTTGCAAGGATATATTTTATATGCAGCTTCTTTTTTTGGCTTTGCTGTTATTATCCTCTGAAAGTAAATTTCTTATTGTCTTCTTACTGATAAGGCATGACTTAGTGCAGATGAAAGCAAATTAGTTTTAAAAGGAAAAAGTCAAAATGGAACTGCCAGAGTAGAACAATTCTACTGCATGTTTCTATTATTAGTTCAGAGGTTTTCACTTGTTTGCCATTTGTAGGCAATCTCATGCAAAACCATTTACCAATAAAACACACTGAGTTAGTGGGTCATGATATGAAACACTGGGGTCAGCTCATGGCTCCTGTGTATTTCATGTGGTTACCTGCAAAACAGCAGAGCAAGTATAAATGCTGTCATTCTGATATGCAGTTATTTTGATTGGATATTAATAGATGATAAAAATCAAGCTTCTGAGCTTAAGCTACCTGCCAAAATAGATGTCTGGTGATGCTGATGCTTTCCCTGGTTATTGTAAGGTGAGAAAATATAGTATTCAGCTTCCATCTCTGGATTGATCCACCATGGAAAATTTGACTAAGTCAAGATTCACTTTGTCAACTAAATGATCAGATAGCAAATTGAGCCAATAGCTTGATCGGTCATTCTATAAGCTTAAGAGAGTGCATTCAAGAATGTGGCTTTGTGTATGGCTTCTGTAATTAATATATAAATTATATCACTGGACCATGGAGGAAAAGATTTTTTCAAGATCTCTGAGTGAGGTACCTTCAGAGACAAACACATTCAGATATCAAACGACCAACAGGAACAGAGGGTAAAAAAAGGCATGAAATCTGTTCAAGGAGATAAAAAATACAGTACTCCTGCAATCACCTTTTGTCATTAAAGGTGACAGGGACCCTTTTTTGTTTCTTTGAGATTATAATTTCACTGACAAAAAAACAAAATAAAGGAAGGTGTTGCCTGCAAATGAATCATAACTTGCTATGGAAAAAAATCACATTATAGTAGGAGTTAATGAAATACACATTATCAATTTGTAGTCTTTATTTTTCTGTACTTTTGTGTTCTGAGAAAAGATGGATAACCTAGAGCCCAGGTGGTGGTATATGAAGATCCTTCACTTTGATCTCTGCTTCCAACACCAGCCACTAGTCACTAGTGACCAAGGACTGCAGACCCCTAAAGACTGCCCCTAAAGATGACCCCTTGACCTGTACAGGATGAGTTGAGTGCTCTCAGACCAGCACTCAAGCAAAAAACGCTAGTACCATGTGTTTGATGCTAGTTACAAACCCCAGCAGTACTTTTGGCTATGAAGACAAGAATTTGCCATGGTATGACAAAGTATTTTCTGCCTGCTTTTCAGATTAATTTTGAGACAAGGCAGCATATGGAAGCTTACTTGGTTGCAGCAGCCTCTGCCTGCTGTGTGAATCTCTGCCAACTGACTGGTATTGCATGTCTATCACCAGCTCTAAAATTCACATAACACAAAATATATATTGTGTATTTCGCCTACTGCAGAGCTGGAGCCTCCAACTTTCAGGAGAACAAATATCAGCCTCCCCTTTCCATGCAGAGTAAACTGACTTTTTTTCCTTACATATCTTTCAAATGCTATGACTGCATCTTGCTGTGCATTTCATTAAGGCATCATCTTTGATGTATTGCTAACACACCAATTCAATGAAATATTAAGATGAAATGATCTTGTGTTGGCTAGAAGAAGCCAGGCACAGTGCAGAAGTAGGAGTTGGAAGTGTTTTAGACTATTTGAAGAGACTATTTTTTCAGACTGTTCTGGAGATATGAAGCACTAGTTACATACCTCAGAATAAAAGACTCGCCATTCAACCTCAGTTTTAAAGATACAGCCCCTGAAGATACCATTTAAAGCAAGGGCAAATGTCAAAGAAATGACAAAATGAGTGTCTTTGAAAGGATAGACGTAGTTTCAATCTTTTATATTACCTTAGATGAAGTAATTTGAGCTCTCTAGCCAGCATGCCTTTTTCCTTTTTATTAATACATTCTTAATTTTCCCTCATTGCTTTTCAGAAGTACCTTAATGATGAGCAACAGGAGTACTGCTCACTTGTTACTAGTTATTACTACCTGTCCTTCAGGATTACCTAGAGATCTGGCACGAGATCAAGAATTACTGTGGCAAAAGCTGCTGTAAATATAATTCACATGGCAAATATCTGCAATAAGGATAGATAAGGGTGGCACAAAAGAAATAACCTTGTTATCTCCTTTCAATTGTACTAGTATTTTCAACTTACATATGCTGGTATATCTTTTCTCCTTTTATTTATAATAAAGAAGAAAAAATATCATATTGCATTCCTTCACTGTTCCTTGTATATTGCCTCTTCATTCCAGGTATTCACTTATCTCTGACTCAGGAAGAAATACTTCTTCAGGCTAGGTTTGGGGATAATGATTGCATGCAAAGTGCAATCCTTAGTAAAATAAATAAGTCTTTATGTGCACAAAGACTTTCTTGAACTGGAACCCTATGAGCTAATGGTCTGACTGGCAGGACCGCTGAGCACAGGAATACTGCTCAAGGTCTTTTGTATAAGGGAAAGACTTCCAGAGTGCAGGGGCTTGCCAGGCACACTGCAGAGGAATGAGTGTCCTCGTAGGTTGAGACGTCTGACAGCATGGACATTTTCCTGGCTTTGGAAAGCGAAAAAGCCAAGTAATAGATAGAGGAAAATATGGCAATATCTAATCAGTCAGCACTACTGCAATGCTTCAGATTTCCTGGCTGACACAGCAAATTCCCTCCCCTCTGTCTTCAGGCCTGAGTGCCCTCCGGTAGCACCCTGACCTGGCAGAAATGGCTGTTCAGACATGTTGCTAAACTACCACTGTTCTCATTTCTTATAAAAATAGAAGAAAAAAAATGAAAATACACTGCAATATAATATGTAAAGAAAAAAATCTTTCAGGAGAAGGGAGGGGAGGCAGGGCTGCAGCAGTTGGCAGGTGCACCCCAGCACCCAGCTTCTCCTTGTGTCTTAGCTGTCTGCACCAGAAGCTGCCACTATGCCAGTTTGAGAGGATAAATAAGCACTGGTCTCTGGCTTCTCTGAACATGACCAAAAACTCCTGTAGGTCTCAGAGTGTATTTACTTTAGGAAGATATTTAATGTAGGATCTAAGCTTTAAAGCAGTTGGAAAATCCTTGTTAAATCTCAGCACAGCATTTTTTTTTCTTTTTGGCCTGCAGGCATTTCTAATAGTGGAACATCACTTTCCTGCCAAGACAAATTCTACCTCTTGCTTTTATTTTCCCATGCCACTTCCTGTGCCAATCAGCCTTTCAATTCTCCTGCAAATCCTGTTAGAAAAGCACTTCTTCTGCTTCTCTTTTCAGCACTGATTTCTTCTTTAGCACAGTATTCTACTGTATACGGATTATAGCCTTCCCTTAAATGTTAATCTAGGTCTTATGTTGATAAAGATGGTACACAATGCTAAATAAATGTGTGCTGCTAAAGAATGGCACAGAAACATTTCCCCAAAGTATTTCTGTTTCTATGCATTGATGTAATGTGGCTCATCATGTGGACAAACTAATAGATTATTTCTTTGCACATTATACATTATATTGTACTTTCCTTTTTCTCCTACTTCTCTAAGGAATGACTACAGTGGAGGTTCAAATGTAGGTTTGAACAGGGTAATGCCCAAAAGGAGAGCGGCAACTGTGTCCATAAAGGATCTGGTTGTGGCCCCTTTAATTCTGCGACCATAAATTCTTCTTGCAATCAGCTCTGAGGCTTCAGTGAATAGTAGCTCACACATATTTTTCCACCAGGACTGAGTACACCACCAGTATCATGTTTCAATAGAACAGCTGGTGCTTAAAAGGCTGGTAATTACAATTTTATTCAAAAAATCAGAACTGGTGGAGCTAAGAAGATCATTGATTCAGATGGATGACCTTGAAAGGCAGATTGCAATGAACTTGTCAAACTTTTTAAAAAGTAAAAAGAAAAAAAAATGAAAATAGATCTCTCTATAACATTTCTGGTACTTTCTGGTAACATGCTACAATCTTTAATTTCCCACCAAATACTGTCATTATGAAAATTGACTGGAAAAAAATAGTCTGAAAACCCTCATTATTTTACTATTCCTTCCAAGGGTAGGGATGATGTTCTAAAAACTGCACTTCCCTGTAATTAAAAGCTCTGCAAAATTTTATGTTTGAAACAGTATTTCATGCTGATGGTGTGTTTTATAGAAAAAAAAAAGACAAAAAGAGCTGTACTGGTATGGGAGATGGACAGCCAGTCCCCATCTCTGACAGAAACCATAAGCAGGTGCATAAGGAAGAATATGAGTGTGTAGCAAATCTACAGTAATATTTGCTCTTAACATTTCCCAGGTTCCTCGATGTGTTTGGCGTTCAGACCCAAAACATCAGTGCATTTCCCTTTGGTGATCCTGTCCAGCGTCTGAAACCTACATTCACCTACAGTGCCTGCAGCTTCCTGCAGCAGAGTTCTATAGCTTAGCTATGAGTTCACTGAAACACAGAATCACTGGGTAATTCAGGCTGGAAGGGACCTCAAGAGGTCTGAAATCCAACCTCCTGCTTAGAGCAGAGTCAGCTGCAAGGTCAGACTAGATTGCTCATGGTTTTATCCAGCTGGGTATTGAAAACCTCCATGGGCAGAGACTGTACAACCTACTTGTTCCAACATTTCTTTAGTCTCATCTGGAAAATATTTTCCTTTACACGCAGTCAGATCTGCCATTCAATTCTGTATCACTTTGTGGCCATTATTCTTTGTTTTTCTGACATGCACTGCCAGGAAGAACCTGGCTCCAGCTTCTCGGTAAGGCACTAGTACTGTTTGGTAGCTGCTAGTTAGAACCAGTTAGTAGGTACTGCAGTCAGGCTCCCCCAGAGCCATCTCTTTCCCAGCCTGAAGATGCCCCAATCCCTCAGTATCTCTTTTAAATGCAAGTGCCCTGGATTTGACCATCATGGTGGCCCTCCACTGAACGCGCTCCAGTTTATCGATGTCTTTCTTGTACTGTAGGGCCCAAAACTGGATGCAGCATTCCAGCTGTGCTCTAAGGAGCGCCTAGAGAAGGGCAGTAATCTCATGTCCATGGTTCTTCTACTGACAGAGCTGGACATGATTTAAGCTGTCCACACTACACATGACATGAAATTGACTGGTTTAAGCCTGCTGTCAGGAGTCCCAGCCCTTTCCCACGGAGCTGTTCCCCAGCTGCTCAGTCCCCCCAGGCCCACAGGGCTGTTAACCCAGGGCCTTCCACATCCATAATTTACACAGCAGCATGTGGCTACTCACTGTTTCCTTTTCTGTTATAAATAAATTCTTGTATTTTGTTGACTTGTTTTCAATATTTTACTTAATAGTTGCCTAACACCACATGTGTTATAGCAAAGTGTGTATTAGATTCATGCTGCTTATATTTCGAGCGTCAAAGCTGATAAACATCTTTGTAAGGTTTTTGATATTCTGTAGAAACCGTAGCTGCTCTGAGTACATTTACAGAGGTGACACACTGCTTTTTATCACCATGATCAGCTTCATGATGCTGCTGAATTTATCTGGTGTTTCTTCTGCAATGTACCAACTCTTATTTTCTGTTTGGATTGCAGATATGTATATTGCTAACAGAAATGACATGAAGCTTCTCCATGTTCAGGCATTTAAGTAAGTATTTGCAGGCTAGCAACATGTCACTTGTTATATGTTTGTTTGACATACAGCATGCTGAAGGACTGCCAAAATATGTACAAACATTGTAAAAAAGAAATCCAGAAGAAACATTAGTGCAATTAAGGCAGTTTTTTGTGTTTGTGCTCCAAATAATTACAAAGGGGAAACCGAAAGCTGAAACTAAAAAACAAAATCAGGAGTCAGTCATGTCACATAAAGTCTAACTACTGTGAAGCAGCCAATGAGATACTCTTCATCCCATCACATTGCATGGCTATAAGCCTTTAAAACCACGACCAATGTCAGACAATGGTCCAGAAACAAACTTTTGTCTTGCATTTCATTTTCAGAAGAAATGAATAAATATTAAAAGGGCGAAGGGACATGTTCTCAGCATAAACTCTTGCCCTAAATGATCTGATTTAGAAGACTCTATTAGTGGTGCCATGGCATTTTAATTTCAGCCCTTGGTGTGCATGTTGACACTTGTTACACAGGTCTTGAGACACTGAGTTTTCTGCAGTCTTTCTGCTGTATGCCATTTCCAGATGTCCCATCTCCAGCGATGATGAGTGGCTTGACTAGCACCAATATGGTGATGCTCTACATGAAGAGGAATTACTGAGCTCTGCTGCAGTCCCACCTCCTGTCCCCTATTTAAATGCATACACACTACTCTGGCAAATTGTGGCAAATTGGTGCAATTAGCCCGTGCATCAAGAAAACCCTGTTCCAACGGGGAATATCAATGAATGGACCTTGTCAGGTTTTATTGATACCTCAGTTGCACCTGTATGTATTATGTGAATGCAAACACACATACGCATATGTATCTACATCCATCCATTCATTTTAACAAGTTGTGTAACTTTTCTTAGAAACTGTTGGTGCTGAAAGGCTAGACAACCATTCCATACTGGCCATCAAGCCACTACACGATTATAATGCTAATCAAAGCCCGCTTTGAAATGCTGTTTAGTTTCATTACCATTACAAAGGAGCAGCTAAAGGACATCTAAAGGGAGGGGGGATAAGGGGGAGTGTGGAAGGGATGTGAAGTCTGAGACACTATAATCTATTTGAACAGCCATGTTTATTGGAAACAGGAGGGGAAATTGTTTAGCATAAGCTGGTATCAATCGCTGAATGGTTTCTGTTCCTTATTATTAATGCACAGGCAGCCAAGCAGGGAAGAATGGGCTCTGTGAAAAGACAGACATCTCCCCATTAAAGAGGAAAAGGATTGGTACATCCCCCACCTCAAGACCAGATGGACTCCTGCAACCTACCATAAAGACTAATTTTTTTCCCAGACTAGGACAGCAAAGTTATAACAACTCAATGCCTGAATGATGTTTTGTTATTTTGAAAAGTTTTGTGCCTTTTTTATATATACAGATTGAATTGGTTTTTAAGGGTAAGGATCTCCTCCAGAAACGACCCTCCATCCAGTTGAGCAAAAGGCTCTATTACAATTAAGCAATATTGCCTGGCTACCTATCTAGCCTCTGTGGAGGTGTAAATGTTTTACTGCATGTTTTATTGCATGGTTGTCACTTCTTATTTTATTAAAGAAACACACCCTTTCTCTTTCAAACAACATAGTCTTAATAGTTTGCTGGATTTATCTGTTTTGACTTAGGGTTAGCAAATTAAAAGTGAATAGTGATTTCAGAGGAATTAAATCAAGTGCCTACAGTATCATTCTGCAAAAGATCACAGGTGTGGAGGCTACAACCTCTTCTGGCAGTGTAAAACTGCAGCTAAGAACAGTGCAGGCAATGATCACAAGGACTTTGATGCAACAAGTAAATCCATACAAGAGCTTTCCCAGGCTCCCTGATTTTGTCTTGAAAGACCTTTATGGAGCCACAGTTGCGTATATTCATGACAGATGCTAAAGGATGCTTTTCATTACATTTACACTTAAAGTGTAAAGCAAACAGGAGTTTCCTGTTGTGTCAGTTAGATCGAAGAAGTACATACACATGCAAATAAATCTTAAAAATAACAGACTCAAAACTGATCCTCCCTGTTTTCCTATTAAAAATATCACTGTGCTTGTCCATAATGAATCAAAATGCATGCTCAGGGTTGGATGTTTAAAATAAAAAGTGGACATATTTTCTTCTGCCGAGTTCTGAAATATTTCAAATAATACCTGCCAGGCTGCAGTCACATCAGATTCCATAAGCTAAATGAGTTTTGATTAGGTCAATACTTCGTTGGAAAGACATAGCAGGTGAATCAGAAAGGAAACATTCACCAGCAGATAGCAGACTCCATTTCGTCTGAGCCTTAAACTAGTATTTAAAAGGGCACTATGCCACTGCAAGTCTCCAGGTTGACATAGACAGCTAAGATCTATGCGGCTGTATCAGGTTTGCACGGCAAGGTTTTGGTAGCTGGGGGCTACAGGGGTGACTTCCATGAGAAGCAGCCAGAACCTTCCCCCATGTCTGAAAGAGCTAATGCCAGCTGATTCCGAGACTGACCCACCAGTCTTGGAGTCCAAGGTTGAGTCCATCAGCAATGGTGGTAAGTGCCTCTGGGATAATGTATTTAAGGAGGGAGAGAAAAACCTTCCCAACTGCAGCTGGAAGAGAGGAGTGCAAATATGCAAGAGCAACAACTCTGCAGACACCAAGGTCAGTGGAGAAGGAGAGGGAGGAGGCGCTCCAGGTGCTAGAGCAGAAATTCCCTGCTGCCCATGGTGCAGCCCATGGTGAGACAGGCTGTGCTTCTGCAGCCCATGGAAGTCCATGGTGGAGCAGATATAGACCTGCAGCCCATAGAGGACCCCAGGCCAGAGCAGGTGGATGCCTGAAGGAGGCTGTGACCCCATGGGAAGTCTGCAATGGAGCAGGGCCTGTGGCCCCATGGAGAAAGAAGCCCACACTGGTTTGCTAGCAGGACCTGTGTTCTTGTTGGGGACCAATGCCAGAGTACTCTGATCCTGAAGGACTGCACTCCGTAGAATGGACCTATGCTGGAACAGTTTGTGAAAAACTACAGCCCATGGGAAGGACTCTTCTCTGATTGGAGAAGGTCATGGAGGTCTCCCGTGGGAGGGACCCACACGGGAGCAGGGAAAGGATGTAAGGAGTCCTCTCCCTGAGAAGGAAGGAGCAGCAGAGACAATGGCATGTGATGAACCAATCACAGTCCCATTCCCCATTCCCCTGCAGCATTTTGGGGGAGGGAGTAGAAAATGTGGAAGTAAAGTTGAGCCTCGAAACAAGGGAGGGGTGGGGTGAAGGTGTTTTAAGATGACGTTATGTTTCTCATTATCCTACTTGGATTTGATTGGTGATTTCTTCAAGTTTAGTCTGTATTGCCCAGGATAGTAAAAGGTGAGTGATCTGTCCCTGTTCTTATCTCGATCAGCCTTTCATTACATTTTCTCTCCCCTGTCCAGCTGAAGAGTGGTAGAGTGGCTTTGGTGGGAACCTGGCATCCCTTCAGGGTTAACCCACCACAGTGGCTTTTTAGAGGAGCAAGGGCATTAAAACTGTCATGATTATGCTCTGCTACCTGTCCATTGTAAAGGGATCTATGAACTTGGGTCCTTATCTCAGCTTTTTCCTTCTTAGTATTACTACATTAACTGGTACCAATTTCCTTTCAGAAGACTAGTCATTAATATACTGATTTTCTATGCCATTTTAGTGGGATGGCTGACCATAAAAATATCCACGTATTAGAAAGAAATCAAGCCTCGAAGTTTGGGGGTGGGTGTTTTCTCTTTTCCAGACATTCTCCTAATTTTTCGTTAACCAGTACTATTTTCAAATCTTTTCTCTAATGTGTCAGAAGAGGCAAAGGAAGTTGATAATTATTCTTATAAAACTGGTAATGGCTGTGTGTATTCTTGCCCATACATANGATGCAACAAGTAAATCCATACAAGAGCTTTCCCAGGCTCCCTGATTTTGTCTTGAAAGACCTTTATGGAGCCACAGTTGCGTATATTCATGACAGATGCTAAAGGATGCTTTTCATTACATTTACACTTAAAGTGTAAAGCAAACAGGAGTTTCCTGTTGTGTCAGTTAGATCGAAGAAGTACATACACATGCAAATAAATCTTAAAAATAACAGACTCAAAACTGATGCTCCCTGTTTTCCTATTAAAAATATCACTGTGCTTGTCCATAATGAATCAAAATGCATGCTCAGGGTTGGAGGTTTAAATTAAAAAGTGGACATATTTTCTTCTGCCGAGTTCTGAAATATTTCAAATAATACCTGCCAGGCTGCAGTCACATCAGATTCCATAAGCTAAATGAGTTTTGATTAGGTCAATACTTCGTTGGAAAGACATAGCAGGTGAATCAGAAAGGAAACATTCACCAGCAGATAGCAGACTCCATTTCGTCTGAGCCTTAAACTAGTATTTAAAAGGGCACTATGCCACTGCAAGTCTCCAGGTTGACATAGACAGCTAAGATCTATGCGGCTGTATCAGGTTTGCACGGCAAGGTTTTGGTAGCTGGGGGCTACAGGGGTGACTTCCATGAGAAGCAGCCAGAACCTTCCCCCATGTCTGAAAGAGCTAATGCCAGCTGATTCCGAGACTGACCCACCAGTCTTGGAGTCCAAGGTTGAGTCCATCAGCAATGGTGGTAAGTGCCTCTGGGATAATGTATTTAAGGAGGGAGAGAAAAACCTTCCCAACTGCAGCTGGAAGAGAGGAGTGCAAATATGCAAGAGCAACAACTCTGCAGACACCAAGGTCAGTGGAGAAGGAGAGGGAGGAGGCGCTCCAGGTGCTAGAGCAGAAATTCCCTGCTGCCCATGGTGCAGCCCATGGTGAGACAGGCTGTGCTTCTGCAGCCCATGGAAGTCCATGGTGGAGCAGATATAGACCTGCAGCCCATAGAGGACCCCAGGCCAGAGCAGGTGGATGCCTGAAGGAGGCTGTGACCCCATGGGAAATCTGCAATGGAGCAGGGCCTGTGGCCCCATGGAGAAAGAAGCCCACACTGGTTTGCTAGCAGGACCTGTGTTCTTGTTGGGGACCAATGCCAGAGTACTCTGATCCTGAAGGACTGCACTCCGTAGAATGGACCTATGCTGGAACAGTTTGTGAAAAACTACAGCCCATGGGAAGGACTCTTCTCTGATTGGAGAAGGTCATGGAGGTCTCCCGTGGGAGGGACCCACACGGGAGCAGGGAAAGGATGTAAGGAGTCCTCTCCCTGAGAAGGAAGGAGCAGCAGAGACAATGGCATGTGATGAACCAATCACAGTCCCATTCCCCATTCCCCTGCAGCATTTTAGGGGAGGGAGTAGAAAATGTGGAAGTAAAGTTGAGCCTCGAAACAAGGGAGGGGTGGGGTGAAGGTGTTTTAAGATGACGTTATGTTTCTCATTATCCTACTTGGATTTGATTGGTGATTTCTTCAAGTTTAGTCTGTATTGCCCAGGATAGTAAAAGGTGAGTGATCTGTCCCTGTTCTTATCTCGATCAGCCTTTCATTACATTTTCTCTCCCCTGTCCAGCTGAAGAGTGGTAGAGTGGCTTTGGTGGGAACCTGGCATCCCTTCAGGGTTAACCCACCACAGTGGCTTTTTAGAGGAGCAAGGGCATTAAAACTGTCATGATTATGCTCTGCTACCTGTCCATTGTAAAGGGATCTATGAACTTGGGTCCTTATCTCAGCTTTTTCCTTCTTAGTATTACTACATTAACTGGTACCAATTTCCTTTCAGAAGACTAGTCATTAATATACTGATTTTCTATGCCATTTTAGTGGGATGGCTGACCATAAAAATATCCACGTATTAGAAAGAAATCAAGCCTCGAAGTTTGGGGGTGGGTGTTTTCTCTTTTCCAGACATTCTCCTAATTTTTCGTTAACCAGTACTATTTTCAAATCTTTTCTCTAATGTGTCAGAAGAGGCAAAGGAAGTTGATAATTATTCTTATAAAACTGGTAATGGCTGTGTGTATTCTTGCCCATACATAAATGGACTGAAACACTTTAAGCTCAAAGGGCTGTCAAAAAAGTGAAACATTCTGGTTCCTGCTGAGTTCATGATCAGAGAGGTGTTCAAATACTTGCCCTCAACATCTCATTCAGGATGAGCTCTTTTTATTAGTCATCAAATCTTTTCATTCTTTCAAATATGAACTGATTGATAAGGGTTCTGCATTTGCTGGCCTAGTGACTGTGCTTGAAATGGCAGTGTTATTTTTGGAACACAGAATCTATGTTCCTGCACACAGAAAAGTAAAATTTATGTTAAAATTAGTATAGAAAACAAGCATAGACGCCCTCCATAGACCTCAGTCACTCAGCCAGGGTTTCTTTAAGAAATATCATTTATGCTAAGTCATGACACTTGTACTTTCTAATAAAACAAGAGACAACATATGGACATGTCCCTGAAAACACACAGTGCTGAGCAATGACATTAGGCTTTGATTTTAGGAAACACCTGATATGCTGCATGACATTTTAGTACTGTCTACTTACAGGTATGATTTTATGTTTAATACAAAGATAGGCCAAAGAAACAGACAGCACCCCAGATGGAACCTCCACTGGAACAGTATCACCGATGAAGTTGCATTTGATGCAGTTGCCATCACTTTCACTCATCTCTGAATGGTAAACAGTTAAAATTATAAATTCTTTGCCACTAAATTGTCTGCTGCTAATTGCTCTTTTGCATGTAATGAGTGAGGATTTAATAAGTATGGAAATACTACTACATGCCAAAAAGTAAAAATAACATGAGAAATAGCAGACTTAAAGAATGTCTGGCAGACAAACTCTTTAATTAATCCTGGAACACCATATTGGCTGGTGTCTCTCTCAGTGAACATCTCTGGCAGAGAGATGGGGTTTTATTATCCTTCAAGCAAAGCAAGTAATATATTTGCTTCTACAGCTAGAAAGGTTTTGGCCTTTGTCTCCAGATTATGAATTTCAAAAGAACATCAATATGGGTGAGAACAAGACTGAACACATCAAAGGAAACATACGAAATCTACACAGAACTTTAGAATAGTAACTTCTAATAAAGCACTAGTTAAATGAGAGAGACGTGAAACCCAGGAGGGGTTTTGAACTGTCACTAGGCTTTCAAGAGTAGTTCTAGCTTTTGCTTTCTTTACATGATTTGTTTCTTAAAAAGCCATTTGGTTTATGGTGCAGGTAAAATATGGGAGATGTGGGCGACAATTTAAATTATCCTCTCAAGGATTTTCCTCTTTTTTCTGATTAGGAAAAAGAATCAAGATGACCAAATAAGTTTGCAATGATACTATCTGCCCACTGTAAAATGGTAGTGAAAGCTGAAATATCCATGAAACATCCCACTGGTGGTCACAGTCATTAGATCATGTTGATCTACACAGATGGAGTTCCAAATCTAGATCCCATGTAGTTAGGAGATAAACTACTGTTTGCCACTGCGAAAGAAAAATTCCAGTTCATGTATTCCTGTAAGCTATCAAACAAAATGAAGTGAAAGAAAGATTTGGGATTTTCACTACATTTCTCTAAAGGGAAAACATCTAGATTCAGGGTTGTTAAGCAGGTTAATGACCTGTTACACAAAATTAAAGAATAAGTTATTACTGAAAATGAATAGAATGTAAATCTGAAATGTATTTTCTTCAATGAAAAAAAAAAGATTTATTGCTTGAATTTACTGCATTGATGTTAGTTGTTTTTCTAGGTGCCTTTTAGTGATTCTATGTAGACCTGAAAATGCCTTTCACAAAGAATTTTTAAACAAAATTGACCAAGTTTGGTTAAGCATAAGGTTGGTACTAAAAACTGTAGGTGGGAAGCATTACAAGCTTTCTTTTGCTATTCCTGGCTCAGTTCCCCCATGTAAATCTGTTGCCCAAAGGGGAACAACCTACAGAACTAAGAAGAATTTTGTTCTTCCTGTCTGCTCCAGTCTATATTATTTCTTTGAGGATTAAGAGGGTGACAATTATGCTGAGACATTTTGTATGTGATATAATACCTGTTTACGAGGAACTCTGTCACCAATTCCCTGAGAGATGTAGCAACAGAATTGAATCACTGTTGTCTCCACTTATTTTGGATTTAAATTGCCACCCTAGATACAAAAGAGAACAACTGTGAGTACACTGAGCCTTCTAAATCTTCATACTTGGTTGTATTATTAGTAGCAGAAAGAGACATCACACTTCAGTACCTTTGCATTTGGCCAAATGAATTCTGAAGACATTCTGGTACACTCTATTTATGTTAGCAAGATTTTTTTGACAGTTCTTTAGGCGTAGGTTTGCTTATTATTACAGAGGACGATCTCAGTCTGGGAGCTGTTGTTATAACTCATGTATGAAATTAAAATGAATGTCCTGGACTTCTTTCTTTTTGCAGGTTCATTATGAATTTCTCTGAAATATTATTACTGAAGCTCTAAAATTAAGATAACACCACCAGGTTGGATTTGATGTCTATTTCCCCTAAAAGATTTACGCATTCCATGTGTGACTGATTTCGTGATAAGGTATATCTCTGGAGGGCATAGCTCCGTTTTCAGATCATTTTTTTGCTTTCTAAACTAGAACAGGAAAAGAAGAAACACTGCCTGATTCTTAGCCTTAGAAGCATATTTCTTCAGGACTTCTGCATCACAGCAAATTAGATCATTCTGCACTGATGTGATATATAATTCCTGCATCTTTGGTGCCATCAGCTCCTTGGGTTTGGTTTGAAGGGATAAGAACTAAGCTGCAGAATTTGAGTGAAATTGGTTTTATTACTGGAGTCACAAGATTTTTTTATGGCTGAGAGAAAATCTACCACAACAGCCACACAATGTGACTCATTCTTAAATATGAGGAACTTTAATTCTGTCAGCATCAATTGGACACAAAGCACATCCATTGCTTTGAGTCTTTATTTTTATGTAGCCCTGCTAGCAAAAAGAAACTGTTTCCTGTTTGCAGTTCAGTGCACACTGGGTTTATTATTTTCTTTAATTCTTCCTCATGTTTAAATCACTACACATTAGATAATCTCCCAGAATTTCCTTTCTAAGAGTGTTTTGGTGCATCAGTTGAGCACAGCTAAGCTAAAGACTGGATCTGCTGCTTGAAAATATTCATTGATGGCAAGTAATGAAAAAGTAATGACAGCTGAAACAGTAACTGCCTATAAAAATCTGACTTCAGCTATTGTTGAACTTGTTGATCTTCAGTGAAAAATGAAATATTAACTTTAATGGAATATCACTCTCACTGCATCCTCCATCATCACATCATAGGTTGTGACTGCTACATTTTTCTCCTTCTACTGTAAAATGAGTCTTTGGAACAAAAAAGACTGATTGTTCTATTAGTTCTTGATATCATTCACCACTTAGGACAACATTCATTTCTTTTGCACTCCATTTGCATTCCCTAATCACTGGAAATACCCTGGAAAATCTTATCCTATTTGATAACTCAGTCAGAGAATATTTTTTTTACTGAAGCCCTATTTTGTTCCGATTCCTAGAAGTATGGTCTTGTTCTTTTGTCATTTATATGTAGCATAAATTATGATGGCTCTTAGGATGAGTCATGTGAATTGTGTAAATACATTTTAAACCCATTGCATTAGTTTTTCGTGAGAACTGTTGGTAAGCAAAACAAATATGCATGAGATAGGTAGTGAGTTGCATGAATTTCAGTTGGAAGTAACTATGAATGTATACCAAGACTATGGGTCTAACAACATATAAAATTGAATTCCTAGCTTCCATTTTGGATCATTACCTGGTTCTGTTTACATAGAAATTTTAATCCTTGATGGGAAAAAGCATGAAAAGCTGGGGCTTACTTGACCCTATATGCCACCAACTGTATGGGCCAAAAGAGAGCTGGGGTAAATGGTCTTGTCACAACAGAAAGTAACACTAAGGAGGCAGCACAGAGGGACTGAGTGATTCATATCAGCTTTTTAAAAGCAGTGGTGTATTTTCAGCCATTAGTCCTCTGCCTTTTTTGTCAGGGGCTCCAATTGGTCAGCTTTTTCACATTAAAAAAAAGGGTGAATGTAGATAACTCTAGTTTACTAATGTTGATTGTTACTGAGATTGTGTCCATAAAGAAATTATTCTAGAATCAAACCTGTACAAAGCTAAAGAACTACAGTTGTCATCAAATAACTTTTTTAGGAGAATATTATTTTATATTAAGAGTATCCACATTATAAGCTTTCCACACATAGTCTAAAAGATGCATGTTGGGAACACCTCCATGGAAAAAGCTTATTTTTCAAAAGTAGATGCTGTTCTTTCTTTCTTATTGCTCTTATGCCATATTCTGCACAGATCAAGAATGATGCTGAATTGGTGCTTGACACAGAGATTACTTCACCAACAATGTCATTAAAAGGTGTGAGGATGGCAGGAAGTAAAGTATTTACCAGAGATGACAGTGAAAGAATAAAGTATTTAACAATGAAAATCTATAACTTTTTGGGGTACCCAAGTGGTATTGGGTGAACACAGAATTATTTATATGACTGAAATATTAATAATGCAGATATATTACTGTAGAGAAATTCAGGAAAACATTATGCCCTCTTCTTTTTTTTTTCCTGCTTTAAAAATTAAAGCCTCAGCATTTTTACAGTCTCAAAAAAATTGCTTCACAATGAAGATTTACAGGAAAACTCAAAATGAGGAGAAAGAATCCCTAGCTGCACAAATAAATAAAAAATGTTATTTGATAACATGTGACCCCAAATGGCTATTTCTTTTCCACAGGTGCAATTTAATCTTTGAGCAGCAGGTGCAAAAGTTATCTCAGGGCAGAAGCCTCAACCAGGACAATTTCACAGATGGTTTACTTGGTGGGAAATGTAGGAATAATTGTGACATGGACCTCTTTTTCCTTTTGTCATCCAACAGTGGATCATACATGACCCAGTACTTTATCTTAAAAGATATATAGATAAAGATATATTTCTACCCCCTGCCCCAGACTGGAACATGGTTCAGCTCCTTTGGTCAGAGTTTAGCAATTGATGTGAGAATGGATTTTCATTTCAGTTGTTTTTAATCACTCGAACACATTTGTTCTGAACTACCTATCTGGACATTCAAGTGTTGCTAATAAAAGAGAATCAAATAGATTTAATGCTGCCTTCAATTAGTTCCCACAGTTCAGGAAATATATTCACCATCCCAGATTTCACTTGGTTTTGCAAATGTGTCAGTGGTTTATTCTGCTTGATGCTGAAAACAGCATTTAGGTTGTAACACGCTAACTTGAGCTAAGAACTTTGACAAACTGGGCATTCATTAAGAAAAACAAAAAATAAATTTTTCCTGACCTCTGAAGCATGTGAATTAAATACAGTCATTAAAGAAAGATCTGAACCTCAGGCCTTATATAGCAAATAGTGATACAGATGCTCTTCTTGTTTGATATACCTGCAATACACAACGGCTTTTTCCCAGCAAAGTAAGTAAGCGTGCATTATAACATAAGAAGCCACTCTGGTTTAAAATTAAGCAATGTGTTTAAGTGATTTTTTGTATTTAAGCCAGTCGGGAATCAACCAAGATGTCTCACACAACCCAACCATATACCACAATTCACTGAAGTTCGAAATACCACGGATCACTGCCAACCTCCTCTGGCTGCCCCGCAGGGGCGCTACTGCACCGCCAGATGAGTCACCTCAAGGAAATATAATTTTGGAGTTGGCTTTTTGAAAACAAAATCTCTTTGCATCAGTTTGTGAACAAACAGTTCTGAACAGAAAAAAATTACTTCTGTAAGTATTCTTCTTCTAGCAATGTCTTGCTCCAGAAAATTGACTAAAATGGGATATTTTCATTGCAATAAAATTGCTGCATTTACAAGCTGACCTCGAATCACGTGCAAACTATTCCTTCAGGATGGTATCCCAGTTTTTCAGCTAGATGCCTCAGACTATACACTGCTGAGGGGTAATGAAAATCTTCTCTCAGCTGCTGATGCTGCGTAAATGTAACTTAATACAAATCTCACCCTGTTCTCAGCCTTTGATGGGTTCCCAAAATGACCCTGTTAACACCACGGAGAAAAGCAGAGTGGACAAGAGAGCAATGAATGGAAGCAACCCAACAACAAGGACCTGAGAGCAGTGAGCTTCTGTGGTTTATTCACTATGGCAAATGCGGAAGGGATAACATTCTGTATGTCAAAAGAAAAACTGGGCCACACACAATACTGGCAGATAACAGAAGGTGCATCTGATTCTCTGGTCCTTGGCAGCATAAATTTTGAGAGAGAATTGAGGAACACTAGATCCTGCTCTCACAGTAGCTCACTTTGATGACCTCCCAATGGAGGAAAAGGCTGCAAAACGGCATCTTCTTTCCATCCATGCCCATCACAGCCACAGAGAGTGTCACTATTCACAGCAGGACAAAGTGACTGCTAAAGGCCATCAGGGCAGCTTTTTAACACTGAGTAGTGCTGTAAATTATGACATCAGGTACAAGAAAACAAAGACACAAGCTTATTTCTTTCTATTGTTAGAGAGAGCACCATCTCCAGAAATACTATAGAAATGAACTTCAAAGACACTCTTAAAAATCATTGAGGGACAAAATCATCTTTATCTTGCAATATGTGAGCAGACAATTGTCTCTCTGTATCTCATACTTCCAAATGACATTTCTTCTACAATATATTTGTTCCAGTCTCTCTGAAGCGTAGCTAGTAATGCACAAAGCTGAGGAAAATGACTAATTTTGGCCTCCACAGGATGACAATAGAACAAAGCCCAGAACAAGTACCATTATAGCTAAACACAGATGTAAAATTACATCCTTAAGACTGGCAGTACCACAAAAGTGGTAAAAAACCTAAAAATCATATAGGTCACTTTGACTGTGACAGGCAGGAGATATTTCTAACATAAGTAATATGACTCAATTCCCAGTGAATGACAAAAGTAAAAAGTTTGGAGAATTACTTTTGTTTTTGAAATGACATTCCTCTGCATCAGACTGTAGCACATGGGTTGACTTTTGTGATAGAAGTTATTAAAAAATACCAGATCTCCCAGTGAGAGCTACTGACATCATTAACCCCCTGAGAGAGAACAAAACAATAGGAGGCATTTTTTAAGATTGTTTTTAAATTTAAATATATTGGTTTTGATATATGTATTTTTTCCCAGCATGTAACAATTTCAGAAGTATTATAACTAATTGCAGATGTATTCTTTGAAGAGCCTCCTCCTGCTTGAATAATGCACATGAGATATATGAGATTCTTGGCTGGTACTCTTGCTTCTTTTGATACTTTGTTTGTAATTGCCACTCAGATACATAAATTCACAAATAAGCCACCAATATTTGGCAATCCTACTCAAATCAATACATATTCATTATGAAGAGAAATTTTACAAACCCAGAGGGTTTAAAAATTCTAATTGTGGCTCTGACATGATATACTATCATGTAGCATATCTCCTAAAGTTAGACCATACCTTGCTATGGTAATACATGGCTACTAATGCTAGAATGAGATGCACTGCTTAATGATATATGTATTTAAACAACGTTCACACTTATGACTGTGTTAACTAATTTTAGCACAAGAACACGTGGTAAACAATTTATATAAAAGAGCAAAATTATGTTGACTCTAAGCCCCACAATTCAATAGGTTATGGTGGGAATATTTGCAATATAAATTAATTCTGTGTTCTGTTCAAATGGTTGTTGACACCCACAAAGACCTCCAGTCCCGAGCTGAAGAGACTGTCCCTTCCTTGGTACCACCACCTGCGTGCAGGATGGTCTGAAAATAGACAGACCCCAGAGACTTCCGTCCCTTCAGCAGCTCTGCCTCCAGGGAGAATGGTCAAGGCACAAATGAGCCATGAGTTAACTAAGTTTGGGTAAAACCTTAATGAGGACAAGGAGGTATGGCACATACTTCTCACATATTAGGAGATTCATAAGCTCTGGGCATTGCATCTTCTAACCTTTTAAAGGTTTCAATTCAAAGCACTCAGAGATTTTGAAGGGACAAGTGGCAGTTCTGTCAGTACAGTGAAAGCAATTTTTCTGCAGTTTTCTAGTCTGTTTCTGTGCCTGCTACTTTCTACTCTTGTTCTCTTTGCAAAAATAGGTAATGAGAGGAAACTACAAAGACAGGCTCTAATCACTATTTGAACTTAGTACTCCTCTAACAAGATTTTGTGCATAACACTTCCTATATATTAAATATACTTCACTCAAAAAATAAAATCAAAGAACTTTTGAGCTGATTAAATGTAAAACTTCTCAGTCCCAGAAGAGTCTCTAATAAAGATCAGCAAGTATGTGTTCTGGCACAGGGGAGGCCTGAACACTACAGGTATTACATATCAGGTCTAAAAACTGCAGTCAACTGTGTAGGGACACCTGGAGAAGTCTCTCCTGCAGAGCATAAGGAAGTCAGAAGATATTTTTAAGTTCTGCTGTGAGAGTGTAGATAACAGTGTGCATTGAGTAATTACTATTAATTTCTCTCTCAACTAGCAAATTTAAAAGAAAAGAATACATCATATATTAAGAGCCATTCAACTCCAACATGTGAGTTAAAGACTAATAAAGCCCTTCAGTAGAACATTCACAGAGTATGGAAAAGATCAAAACATGAGTCAGTTTTTGGCAGCCAGCAGAGACACATCTTGACAGGCAGTGGACTGTGTTCATTGGTCAAGTGGTGGTAGGCTGGCAACAGCCATCTGCTCCAAGAGGAGAGTCACTGAGTCACTTTACCTTGGACGATCCAGTGGATGACTCAGCTTTGCTCCAAGAAATCAGGCACTGCAAAGTTACACTCTATTCCATCAATTCATTCAATGCAATTTAGTTATAGCCCTCTCTGTTCACCTTGATTCATGGCACAATAACTGTATTTGTATTTTTTCAACTTTGCTGTTACTGAGAGTCTGATAAATGTGGCAGATAGCATATTCTGTTGGCCTGAAGTGAAGCACTCTTAAGTAAGAATAAAGAGAACAACAGCAGTGTTGTTATGTCAGGAAACAGAACACATTAGCCTTTATGTCCACTTTGACAAACACTGACTTGTAATTAGCCAATGTACTAATGCTGAAATTTCTAAATTATCAGTGTGGTCAAGGCTTTTCTGAAATGTAGGATACAGAATAAAAAAAAATCCATAGCACAGCTACCTCTTGTTCTAATAAGCCTCAACAGTGGCTTATTAGACAGTAGCTTATTACAAACAGTTAATTTGTACTTTTACAACTTCTGAGGCACAAAGAATATTTTTCAGTAACAAGTTCCAATTAAACAAGTGTTTTTAAGTTTACTGAAGACAGCTGTCTCCAGTACAAGCATTACTGATATATTATACGAAGAAAGCTCGGTGTACTGACATAAAGGGAAACATAAAGGGCTCTGAAGGAATTACAAATCTAGAGTTGTGATAAGGAATGAAAATGCAAATGGTCAAGCAAAAAGAAAAACAACCTGGACTGATTTTCAGGAGAGATATTAAGGAAGAAAAAAAATCTTTTGTTCTGTAAACTGAGTTCATTTGTCGTGAAAATAATACAATGATAAAAATCTTTCAATCTAAATTTCTGGCTCATATTTAAAATCAGATTGCATTTGAAAGATTAATTTTCTTTTTTATTTTGTGTGGTTGTGGCATGCATTTGCAACTGACCACAGATCCTGCAGAAAGCTGTGCAGTGTTTAGCAATCAGAAAGAAAATTTCTTTTAGCATTATTAGGGGGAGGGGTGTTGATTTTTTTTTAACCTTGTAATTAAAAGCCTGTTAAGTTTTTTCCTTAAAGAATATTATGTTTCCTGAAACTTAATCTTATGATGAGGGTGCTATTGGAGCTCTGTTCTTTTTAGAGGGACAATCTGAGCTCATGTGACAGTTGTTTCAATCCATTATTTAACCAGACGAATATATTCTTTTCAGCACTGTTTTCCTATCTTTTTCTTTTTAAAGCTGATGGAATGGAATACTCAAATACTTTGTTTTGCTTTGCTTTGCTTTGCTTTGCTTTACAGAAATGGATTGTCTGGGTTAGGAAGGCAGTCCATGGCTGTAGATACTGATTATTCATTTTGGTAAGTGTGTAGAAATGTTTCCTAAATGAGACCAATAGTATCTTCTATTGTCCAGAAATGAAACGATTTTAAATGAATCAGAGTAGTAGCACCAACTGCTTTTGGAAAGATGCTTTGGGATTCTTACTTAACTTGCGTTTGAACAAATTATCAGCTTTAGGAAGAGGCAAAAACTTAACTAAAACTTTGGCTTATGAGGTGAAAGGCAGCTAAATGTGTCCTTTTAAATTGCTGTCATTTGCTATGAAGCGCCATCTAACCTGAAAAATACAGAAAACAGAAAAGAAGGGGGGAAAAAAAGACCCACCCTTAGCAGAGTATTGCGATCAAGATTCCAAAGCCAAGTTTTAAGTTCTATAGTGAACTCATCTTCATGTCATGGAACATAACAGTTTATACAATGCAATACAATAATAACATTAATGCATTGGAACACACATTTACTCACGTGACTGTTGTGGTGTAGGTTTTGCTGCCTTTTCAATTTGTTTACTTTATGTTAAAGATTGCTATAGCATTCTTTTTTTGTTTCTTTCATATTTAAATCTAGAGTACTTCTTTGAAACCATCTTTGGTTTGTTAATATGATCAGTCAATAAATTTCTAAAGGCTTTCTTTCCAAGCATCTTTATGAAAATTCAGGGTTTGGATGTTGAAAGTCAGTCATGGATCTAAGTGATAAACCTCAACTGTAACATTCTCTGTCTCAAATATCTGCTTGCTGCAGTGAGCAGCTTTTGACTTAGAGCAGCAATTTTCCTTTTATTTCCCTTAAACCAGCTGTAAAAAATGATAACCAGCTTTTAACTTGTCATCTGAAAGGATTCCCTTTAAGATGAGTAAAGCTGTGTGGTATAGCTCTTGCCACACTGATAGATGATGCAAGTATATTCCCGACATCCTCTGTCCATCAGTGGGCTCACAGCTCCTGTGTGAAGTGAAACTGCAAAATGGAGAGGGTTCAAATTCTGGAGCTGTGAACGCATCTCTAAACTAACTCTGCTCTTCTCTCTTCTTTGCCATTTGGGGAATATATTTGCAAGTGTAAAGCAAGATAAATCCTTTCAGGTTCCAACATTTAATTAAGCCTTCAGCTATCTTTGTGAATGAACTGAGAGCATCTAATATGCATGTCTACAGGGAACAGATCAGGAGTACCACTCCATCTGTGAAGTTGTTTGCTATCAGCTGGAAAAAATCTCAACTCAATTAGTCTCTCTCTGTGTTTAACTTCCTCTGGAACATTGCATCTACTATAGCTGAATCCCAATTGTAATAAATGTACTTGAACAAAAAAATGCTTTGACTTCCTTCATGATGGTTGATGTTTCTGGTAGTAATAGGAAACTGGACTTAAGCAGTGGCAGGTAAGCTGCAGATATAGAAACTACTGTGAAAATGATTTTAAGAAAATTAAAAAAGTGTTCAAGATTATCTAGCAGACCGAAGCAATTGCTCTGATTTTTTTCTTCCTCTCATGCACTCTCTTCTTAAAAGCAGATATATGTAGGATTCCCAAAGGAGGAAATAGCTTAATGTCTAATTGAAAACTGCAAGGATTTAAAAAGATAAATCCAAGCAGCAGTTCACAGGGACCACTGGCAATGCTTTACTCCACAATAGGAACCAACATACCAACCTTACCTACCACAGAGAATTTTCTTTAGTCTGGTTGGTCTTAACTTGCTTTTCCAGTATAATGCATCATGGTAACCATGTGGGAAGAATGTTTTTGGAACAGATGATCTTCTACCACCCCATAACCAACCTACCCCCATTTAGTACTGAAGTCATGAAAATAAACAAAGGTCAGAACTTTCTTTTCCCACAGTATGTGAGAACTGCAGGACACTGACATCCCAGAAAGAAATTTTTCCTGGGAACCGTAAAGATGCTCAAAAGTCACAGTCACCAAAATGATTTGGAATAGTGCTAACCTTCCCATGGCAAAATATGAATCAATGTGCCAAATGTCAAACATTTGTTCTTCAATTTTTTATGCCTCAGTACTCCAAAGAGAAGCTACACAGTTTTCCTCTGTGTGTAAAATAGCACCACAATTTAAACATCATAAACCATTTTCAGTTGTCACAACCATGTCAAAATTGAGTTTTGTTCATCTGTATTGTTCCAGTTGGCTTCCTTAAATATCCTACACAAGCATTCAAGCAAGACGAAGAATTTCCCTCTCTAAAGGTAACCTCTAAATTAAGTATTCCCAAATCAAAGGAGTGAATGGCCTACTTGAAATCAGTCAGCATTGGACCAGCTCTCACTGCAATTCCTCCACCCACACCGATATTTCCCTCTTTCTCCTTGGGACACCCTTCCCGCTCCTGACTACTCCTGTTTTCCTTACTGCATCCTTACGTCATCCCCACCACAATGCCACTAATCAACACCATGCTGCCCACGCCTTCCTTACCCCGTCCATATTTTGCTGTACATTTCTAACCTACCACTGAGCTGCTCTGGGGAAGGAGATCAGTACATATTGAGGTCACTCTCCAACACAGCTGCCAGACAATGAGCAGCACGAGTACCTTCCAAGACAGCTGTTTGTACACTGTGGCTGGGTGACAGGCCATGGGCATGACACACAATTCCACCCTACCAACTAAGGAAATGTTCTCCACCAGCTGCTGTGCAAGGATGCCTATCTTCTTTATACTTCAAGTATTTAACAAAGGGAGCAAAAGGCATTTCTTTAGATTTGCTGTATACACGTTAACTGAGAAGTTATAAAATTAAGGCTAAATTTATAAAATTAAGGCTATTTCGTGTTCTTGGACTTTGATATGAACCTCAAGGAAGATGTAACACGTGGAAATACTTCCCATGTTCTCCTTCTGCTCCTTATGATCTACCCATGGACAAACAGATCATGGGCTAAGCCCAAAAAAGTAGGAAGACTAGCCTTAACAATAACGGTATGCAAAACAGTCCCTTTCTCCAAAAGGTGGCCTTTGGCTTCCGACGCCTCTGAAAGCACTCACACTTTCAAGCTGCTTTCTGCAAGCCACGACTGATGGAAGCGTGACTTTACCAAGAAAATTATTTTTCACATGACCTTCGGGTTCCATTTGACATTTTTGAGAGCGTGCACAGCTAGGTCGGGAGACACCGCACAGCTCTGAAGGGGCCTGGCACAGAAGCTGCAGACTCTGTAACACCAGCATGTCACGGGCTTGTGAAGGCCACGGTGCGAGCAGCAGCGCGCCCGGTGCCCTGCGGAGGGCACTGACAGTCACGCACAGCGCCGCCAGGGCCGTGCTGTCCAGCGGACACACTCCAGACGGGAGTACAGTCCCAAAGTCACTCCCTCCCGCCACGCCTCCGCCGCCGGCCCCTCAGGGTTAGCCCCGCCCCCGCACCCCAACGAGGCTCCGCACCCCGGCGTGCACCGCGCGGCGGGGAACCCGCGGGCCCGCGAACTACATGTCCCGGCGTGCACCGCCCATAGCCCCGGCCGCGGCGCAGGCGCGGTGCACGCCGGGACTCGCAGTCCGCGCCGCCTTCCCACGGCCGCCGGGGCNGTGTGGCGGCGGCCCGGGCGGGAGCAGTGCCCGGCGGCAGGGCCGGGGCCGCGGGCCCGGGCTGTGCCCGCCACGCCGCCCCTGCTGGGTGGGCTAGGCTGGGCCCGAGTCCGCTGCCGCTGCTGCTGCCCCGACAGAAAAGTTCCCGGGAGGGGAGCCCCCTCCTCGACCCCCGCGAAGGACGGGGCGCGGCGGTGCCCCCAGGGCCGCGGCCTCCAGGCGCCGTGGGCAGCGATCTCCGGCAGCCGCAGGAGCCGAGCTGAGCCGAGCTCAGGACGGCCGAGCTGCGGGGCACAGGCGAGCCATGAGGCTGGAATTCCCGGCCTCGCAGATGCTCCCAAGCCGGAGGGACGAAGGCCTGAGCGACTGACTGTCGCTGACCCTGCATTGAGCAGCGGAGGTCGGGTGAGGTGACCTCCTAGGTCCCTTCCCAAGCTCAAAAAAATATGGATCCTGTGATTCTACGAATAGGAGCAGGGAGGGCCAGCCAGCACGGCAGACTTGAGAAAGTCCAGCGGAGGGCCGTAAAGAAGATAAGGGACTGGAGCATCTTTCATGTAAAGAGAGACTGGGGGAGATAGGCCTGTTTATTCTAGGGGAGAGAAGTCTGAGAGGGGTTTCATAAATGCGTATAAATATCACAAAGGCAGGTGTTGAGGGGAAGGTGCCAGGCTCTTCAGTGCTGTCCAGCGACAGAATGAGGAGCGCTGGTCATAAACTGGAACACAAGACGTTTCCTCTCAACATGAGGAGGAACTTCTTTACGTTGCTCAGTGGGTTGCTAATAACACCAGGGTTGTGCGTTTGATCTCCGTATGGCCCATTCACTGAAGAGTTGGACTTGGTAATGCTTGTGGGTCCCTTCCAACCCAGAATATTCTGTGAAGTCTGTTAATGGTGGCACAGTACTGGAACAGTCTGTCCAGGGGGGTTGTGGAGTCTCCCTCTCTGTACATATTAAAAACTCACCTGGATACATTCCTGTGTAACCTGCTCTAGGTGACCCTGCCTTAGCAGGGGGTTGGGATAGATGATCTCCAGAGGTCCCTTCCAACTCTAAAAATTCTGTGGACCTAAGCTTACGTACTTGTGGATGCTGCATCTTGTGGACAGGGTTTTTTTGCTCCTCATATAGTTAGGTACTGCTTCAGTGCTTCCAGAGAGGGAAGTCCAGTTAAGTGTTCCAGGGACAGGATTGGCATTTAATTTTGAGCTTAAGATCTGTCCCAAGAGCACTGCTTATTATTTGTTTATTTGCTTGCTTTGTAATAAATTAATAGCAGATAAAATGCAAAGTATCAGAAAATGAGATAATGCATGTAAGATGTTGAAATACGGTGATAATAGATTTACTCAGTAGCCCTAGCAAAGCATTAGGTTAAAAACACTTTTTTGTATTGTGTGCAACCAGAAATTCACATTTGAAGCCTTTATTTGTAAAAGAAGGCACATGAGTACAGACAGGGAAAAGACATAAAATGCACTTGCGTTTTGTTGCTTTGCTGCAGCATTACAGTGCTTGGTTTATGGTTAAAGTACACATCGACATCCAAACAACTCTTGTTAATATATTGAAATCTACAGGAAAACAGGTGGCAATTAAATTAACTGTAGAATTGGGTTTTGAGTAATCTTCTTAGCTTTTGACAAACTATTGTAGCACTAGACACAGATGTGATATTTATTTTTTTTAGTGTCAATTTTTTTTCAGATTTTAGTAGCATAATATTACCTGGACAGTTCAGACTAGTAATTTTGGAAGTAGAAAAAAATAGTGATTAATCTAAAAAGAGGCAATCCAAAATGGCATGATTTCTTTAAATTGTTCTGAAACTAGATTCAAACATTTTTTCTCTAAATGTTACAAAAGATTTTTACCTTTATTATGCTAGTTTGTTTCCGTGGTTGAGATTTCCATGTTGTGCTTACGGAGAGAATGACTCACAAAAGGTCAGTTCAATGGATTTGTGACTAAATACCGATTTTTGAGTTAGAAACTTTCTTCATGAAAGGGTTAGGTTATACTTGTCAGATAAAATTGTAGGAGCACTTTTTTCCCACCCCAGCTGCATGTAACTAAAACTTGTTTTGTAGTTCCTTTAGTACAGCACACTTAGAAATTACCTGTTCTAGGAGCTTTGAACTACTTTGGAATTCTCGAATATTAAAAAAAAAATCTCGGTATGGATTGAAATCTAACTTTATAAATTATAAAAAATGTTGTGAAGATAGACCTTTACAAACTGGCTTTTATGCAATAGCATATTTTGTGAAACTTTATGTGTGTAGTATAGTAGTTTTAAGTGTATTTATTATCAGATTATGTATATTTGAAGAGGGACAAAGTAGATAACTTGTTGGTATTAGGGAGCTGAGTAAAAACCACTGTTTAAGTAACCACTTTACTGTAAAATTTAATCCTCCTTTTTTTTTGGATAAACTGATTTGTCCGATGCAAACTTGGAAGATGTAATGCACTTCTTTGAAAGTACTTCTTGGAAGGTACACATACTTGTGGATGTATTGTCTGCATGGAAACTCAGGCTTAAATTCTCAAAAGGGCAATTATGTAAGGTGACAGTTTACAGCCTGGAGATGGGAGAAGTAATGTCCTCACTCGAGGAGGAGAATGACTTCTCTGAGTACAGGGTATGAGAAGCTGCTGACATCCTGCTTGTTTTCCACCAGGTAAAGTTTGATGTGTGGGCGGAAGAAGCAGTTGTGACTAAAAGTCACATTGAAACTACTCAAAACTATGTTTCTAAATACCAGCTACTTCAAACTGAAGTTGCCTGGCCTTCCTATCCCATGGTGGGGTTTGAGTTGTATGTGAGTGTAGAGGCTGCTGACACACTGAGGAGGCACAAGCTCTGCCTGGTTTAGGAACTGACAAGTAGTTGATGACTGCAGATGAACTCTTAAGGTTAGGAAATAGGAACTGTTGACCAAGGAGACTATTAAGTTTTTAAGAAAAGGAGATAAATATAGCAGTAACTTGGAGACAATTTTTGGGTGTTGTACTACTGTGTGATTTCATGTATATCCTAAAATTCTATCCTATCTGTTACCTTTACTTACCAAGTAATCTTTTTCTTTGCTGTGCTTAAAAGCTAATGCTGTTTGCATTCACAGCCTGTTTATTGGCACATCTGGTTCCTGTCAGACTGCAAGGTTGCTTTGGTGGGACTGTTGGAGTGAATGAAAAACAAGTGGGGTCTTATCGTAGAAACACCTTGAGACTATTAGACTGCAGTTACTGTATTAAAAGACAGGACAAGTTGAGGTCCATTATGTAAGGGCAGACATCTGGCATTTGTGATGTGTATTGAGATTATGCAGAGTCTTGGCTTTCATTTTCAATAAAAAATAGTATCTGACATGTCAGGCTGCAGAGATAACCTTCCAAGTAAGACCTGAGCTCAGGTGATACCTGTTTGACGCTGATGTGCCTGAAGTCTAAATGTCATCCTTAACTGTTTAACTACAAACCCTTGTTATCTGGGGCTTTGAATGGGGGTCATTGTTGACACCAAAGCCCATGGGATTTGTAATTGAATAATACATTTGTATTGCTGCTTCTGAGAAGAGATGGCTCTTAAAAGAAGAACGGATTGGGAAACAATCTTCAGAAGGAAAAGAAACAAAAAGGCATAAAGGCAGTATTTATGTAATGTCATTTGTCAGTATGTTTTTCTATTGGTGGACATTATTAAATAGTAAATTAATGTCTATGAAAGATGATTTTATTTGCTTGGTCTCTCAGGAATTCATCTTGTTCTTTACTGTGGCATCCTGGATTGTGGGCGGGATAAATGTGATCAACTGTTTTCTGGACTGTAAACAAACTAGTCTGTACAGGGCAAGAAAATAAAAAACACATGAAACATAAGTGTTGTTTCTCCCTTCATTAATTAGTGTTTGGCTTTTGCAAATTTAATGGGAGAATCTTTGAAAAACTGTGTTTTTCTTCTTGTTTAAAATTTGTTTTAAAATAAACTCAGAGCAGAGTTTAATTTTTTTTGGCTTTTTTTAAAAGCTTGTTTTTTACAACATCAACATAGCTAATGAAAGGAGGACTGCTTAAAATCTGTGAAAGTGTCAGGGTTTTTTTGTGGAGATCGTGTGTAATGTAATATAAACACTGGAAGTAGAATATGTAGCTGTTCTCATCAGATGATGACCTAATTCAAAAGTTACTGTCATTTTCAAATACAATTTTTCTCCTATTCTATAAATGCTACTTGCATCACAAAACAGACAACAGTAATCCAATGTTAAAGTGATTTCTTTGATAACAAATGTTGGAAACTGAGAGTCTTAAATCCAAAGCACCGTGAATAACCTGTATCCTTTTAATAGTAATTATCTGACCATCTTTTGTCAGGTTTATGGCTACTAATGACTTGATGACTGAACTACAGAAAGATTCTATCAAGCTGGATGATGATAGTGAAAGAAAGGTGGTGAAGATGATTTTGAAATTACTGGAAGATAAAAATGGTGAGGTGCAAAACTTAGCTGTCAAATGGTACGTATTCTTCTTCTGTGTTGTAAAGAATTGTATAATGACTGAAAAACATACTTTTGAAAAAATCAAATGACCACTGCTACACAAGCTAATTGTGAAACTGATGTCCACAAGGGAACACTTGTTCTTTTAGGTTACCTGCCTTAATTGTAGTTTCTTACAGAACTATGTTTTGTTGACACTGGGGATTAGTGTTAGGTGTTTCAGGCAGCAAATAGCATATGCAGCCCTTGCTGAAGGTATTTGAGTGACATGAGTGTTCTTTGGTGATAATTCTTGAATGCTAAATAGATAAAAAAAGCTTATAATTCAGTGGTGGTTGCCACATTGGTATTTGATTATGAGAAGTTAAATTATGTGTAGGGGAAGAATTGTAGCATTGAAGTAGTTTTCAAGCAGAGCTGAAAACAAAAAGGTAAAGATACGGTCTTGGTTATCAAATATGGAACTTCCCTCTTCCCTAGCATTCAGAATACTCTCTTAATGGTTTTACAAGCGTTACAGGAACTGTAAATGTTTTATGGGGTCATGATGCAGTTACTTGCTTTTCAGAGACTTCTGTTGCTTCACTGCCCTCTCTTCCTCACTTTATTTAGTTTTACATGCGATGTGACTTTTCCAGAACACCCTTTGAAGAGGTGCCACATTTATTATGACTTTTTGTTCCTGTTCATTCTGACTTTTTGTGCTCTTGAAAGAGGGCCTCTCTTAAGAAGCTTCTGGTGTAGGAATGTCAAGTTTCAAACCAAAGTTTGATATTAGCAGTATTTAGCAATATAATTGTCACTACTTTTGTACTGCTCTCAGTAGGGTTGCTGTGTTGTTAAAATGTGTCTTACCCCCCTCCTTTTTTTAACAAACAAAACAAAATGCCATGTTTCTTTTTAATTCAAACTTCTGGAATGTCTGAGTTCCTCATGGTACAGCTTAAGTTCTATGACTTTGAAACAGATTGCTTGTATTCAATTAGAAGAGGATATTGTTATGAAACTTGGCTCAGGCTTAGAATTGTCTTTGTGTGAAGTAGCATTTTGTGAAGAAGTTATGCTGCAACATACATGCAACACACATTTTCAGTGTACATGCTAAAGTTATCCTGAAGTTTAGATTAATGCACATAGACACAGCTTATATAACATAATCTTTAATGGCAGTGTTAGAATTTGAGATCTAAAGTGCAAGTAATGCTTATTAAAACATTAAAGAAAGATTGCAAAGGGAAGAGAATGAGAAAATAGATGGATGGCTCTGTGTGTGCACATGTCCAGTTCTTATTAAAAGTTCTTAAATTTTTAAAGTTTGCTTTGATATGCTGATAAAATTTTTGGATTTAATTAATGTGACAGGATCTCTTTCAAGTTTGGAGTGTTCTTGAGAAATCCAAGTTATGTTAAGGAACAGTGTTAAATTTAGTTTCATGAGCCAAGAAACATCATGGAAAAATTTTCAGGTGAATTATGAACATTGATGTAGAAGGTATACATTCCAGAATGTATCAAGTTTTGGTGTTTTTTTGTTTTTGACATCCCAATCACTTGCAGAGATGCTTTGGGTAACCCCCCACCCCCCCCCACTCTTAGAGTATTCTCTTCTTAAGGCCGCTTATTCTCACAGTATTGTTCATGACAATTTTTAGCCAACCTGAACTAATGCTGCTCTGCTGTTCCTGTTCTCCTTGTCCTTTTTCTTGTGCTATTTCTTACCTAGTTTTGTTACATGTTGGTTTGGGAACTTAGTTTTCTTCTGACTTACTGCTCTTCTACAGTCAGATGAACTTTGGTAGAAACCTCAGTGGGGTTGAAGGATGGGAGAGACTGAACACTATTAAGCTCTGTTTAGGATCGTTCAAGCTGATCTGAAGTCTTCCGTCTACTACAGCACTGATGTAAACCTGATTCATTGGGAAGTTAATTTTAGCCAGCATATTTTTCTTAACTTTTTTGATTTTAAATATTTTGTGTCCTTGTGTATTTCTGTTACTGATTTTCTGGCACTTCCAACTGAGGAAAGCATCCTGTGTTTAGATCTCTCTTAATTTAAATTCTGTGATGAGGTTTACGGACTATCAGCAGTAACTTTTTATCAGACTGGTACTTGATGACCCATTAATGTATAGATTCCCTCTCTCCTAGAAAAAGGATTTAAGACAGCCCTGTGTACCTTTGAATCTGTATTTGAGATAAATCTTTCCCTGAGGCTTTTTAGGGGAGCTTCCCCTACATGTAGATGAATGTAAATGCTCTGAATGGCAGAGAAGATAAGAGTTTGAATCAAGGTTTGATTCTTGAGGTCACTGAACACAGCAGATTTAAACCAACTTGGAGCAGCCATAGAACAGTATGTATTTTTAGGCAAGTGTAGCAACAAGTGCTCAGTGTTCCTGGTTTTACCTTATCTGCTACTTGTTTTCACACTTGAGTAGAAAGGGCTCTGTTGGTTAAAATGCTGATGAACTTGTTTGTTCTTAGTTTACGGCTGTTAGCGTAGTCCAGCATGGTAGCCTGTACATGTTATGGCAGTAGTAGTTACGCTGCCTGTAGCTCTTTTCAAGATTATGTGCATCTGAATTAGTCAAGCAGTGTAGTTTGTCTAAGCATACGTGTGTTGGATGGACTTGTTCTTCACTGATGGTAATGTTGGTAATGTTCTGTTAGCCCAAAGTTCACATTTATTGTTTCATATGTTCAGTGTTGCAATTAAAGGATAAACTGCTTCTCATTTTGAGACATTTTCTATGGTTTGATGCTCTGCCATTTAAACCTATGCTTAGAAATCTTTATTGATTCACACTGTGAAATGTTTCCTTAAATCTATAAGCCCCAGATGCACTCATGTATATCTTTCTATCCATGGAGGGAAAAAGTAATTGAATTAAAGTACTTTCAGTGATTCCTCCCGTATGATACTGTAGTTCCTCTGCATTTACCAGTGTGACTTCTCTGGGCACTAGTTCAATATAGGGAACTCTGCCTGACGCTGTGAGTCTTGAGTCATTAGGGTGAATAGGATGATGCACGTGTTGGCTGTTGTGTGGCTGATCCAGTTCAGCAGCTTTAAAGCATTTTGGATGCTGTGGTAATTCACTACTGCACATCATACTATACTGGTGATTTGAATATTTTTTTTTTTAAATTTGTGAATTTCAACTCTTCCCTGCAAATAAATGTGCTGATTTTATAGCTGCTAAAATACGCCAGTTTTAGATTATAAATGATATGAGTTGGTGTCAATCTACTTAATAAGGAGCTACATTATGAACACCTTTATTTTCAAATGTATGTAACTGAAAGGAGACAGTGTGTTACTGTCTATTTCCATAGGCAGCTGAATGAGGTTCTGACTTTGAGAGAAACTGGACACAAATTATTGACTAGTGAAAAGGAAAAGATCAGCAATATCCAAAATGGCCTTCAAGTGTGTAAAATACATGCTTAAGTGCATGTGCTTTAGTCAGAATAGATTTTATAAAAAAAAAGTTATGGTTTATTTTCAGCATCTGATAAGGTTAGTTTGTAATCTGGGATTTATAATAAAGTTTTAAGTGATACCTACTGATTTTGAAAACCAGAAAAGCTTGAGTCGATCTTTTTAAAATTGACTTCACAATTGGGATGTCTGCTTTATTGAACTAATAGGTTGAATAACTAGGACTGAAGGTTCTGATTCGGGTAAATTACGGTTTAACACTTTCTAGAAACTAATTTAAAGTGTTTGTCTGAATGTCATTTAAGTGGTTTGGTTATCTTTAAAACATGAGCAAAAAAGTGTTTCCTATACTTGGTTGAGATGAATCTAATTCTCTGGCCTTTGCTGTGATATCTTTAATTAGTCATAGGTTACATTTGAAAAAACAAACGTATTTAGATCGAAACTATTTAGTAGTTGTTCAACAGTTCAGGTTTGAATAAGTCCTTACCATAATTTGAGATGTTTTCACTTATGAACCAAGCGTGTTTTGGTGAAGACCTGCTTCTGGTGTATCAGAGTTGATGTATAAAAAGATGGTGTCAGCTGCAGGTCTCTAGGGTGTGGATGTTGTATTTTTGTTGAGTTGCACAAGGCATTGTAAACTGCAAAAAGCAGAAGACATGCACTTTCTGGCCATGAGAGAAGGGATGACCTTGCCACCTGGGATTTCACCAACTAGATAGCAAACTCTCTCCATACTGACCAAAAGCAAACTTTTGGAGTTGCTATCCTGCGGGTTTACTGTATTTTTGAAAGGATGCTATTACTCAGATTTATTTGTATATGCTTCCCTAATGATACATGTGCTTGTTCAACTTTCCTAGTGCTTCTATTTGCAGTGCTTCTGTTGGAGTGTGCAGTGTTACAGATGAGAAATGGTTGCCACAGGTTCTAACCGTGTATACACTGTAGTCTGTTGACTGAAACAGTGAATTTCTCTGGCTGTGGACAGTCATTGTAGCTTAGAATTGTATTGGTTTCTATTCTAGTGGATTTATGCTTGCACTGCTTGCAAAACAATTTACTATGCTCCAAGGGTAGACAAGGAAACTGCTGTGAGTAGCCACTGACTGACAGCGGAGTGTATATGAAGAGAAACTGTACAGATGTGTCAATGAATCACTGCAAAGGGACAACTTGGCTGAAAAGTGAAATCAAGTTGTGGAGAAAGCTGTGAGGTTTTTGAGCAAATGTTTCAGGTGCAGCTAGGGATGCCTTGATGAATTTATGTCTCAGAGGTAATTCTTTTTAATAATCTATGTGCTTGCAAATGCTTGTGTGCAGGTTTTTCGGCAGTTTTTCTGTTAGAAGGAAAAGATCTTTACCAGTATCAGTGGTAAAAATTATTTTAATAAAATTGCATTATTAATTTAACATTATTGAAGCAGTAAAATGACCAGATTGGATTGTGGAAATGGTCCTCAACCCCTGCTCTCAGGAGTTTAGTAGCTGTGGAGGTGGTTTAATGGAATCTGAAGAATTCAGTACAGTGCCATTTTCCTAAATTAAAGGGCAGTGTTAGGTTAGGGCCTGAGGTTTGGCTGCTTTTAATGAAGGGTGCTGTGTCAGAGCTGTTTATTTCTGCAGGATCTGTTGAAGCAAGTGAGAAAACATTCCATTACATCTTCATTTATCTGCACTTAAAGGTCTTATTTTTATGCCTTTGATCAGATACTAGTCAGTATCTCAATTAACAGTTCTCTTGAGATTGTCCATATGCTGTATCTTCTAGAAAAGTTGCACCAAAACTGTTCTTGTGTTTTTATTTTAAAACTATCTCTGCATCTCCCTAAAATACTCTGCAAAATGAGTAAACTGCAAGCTTCCAGAATCTGTGGCATTAGTGTGATCATAGTGCATCAATTTTGTATGTTTGTGGTCTAGTTTGGCTAATGTTAAATTAGTTCCAGGTTTTGTGGATCAATAAAACTGAGTTAATTGTAAGTGATATTTGAGCACATGGTTTTGATAAATATGCCTTGCCTTTGCTGCCTTCTTCCCTCCTCCCCATACACACATTGCCAGTATTTTCAGCAGGTGTTGCTACATGGGTAGGGTGGGTAAAGGAAAGAAAGAAACCAGGCAGGTTACAGTTTGTGAAGGAAGGCATGAACAGTGCTTAAGTGTGATTGCTTTGAGGATTGCATATTCCTGGGTATTAATCTAAGTGCTGTACCTCAAGTGCAAACATTGTTCTGAGTTCCTGGGGGTAAGGCATTATGAGTGTGGCCATTGAAAGAGAAGCTCTTAAGTTTGCCTAACATCATGATAGACCATTGATGCCAAAACTTTGAATCTTACTCTGGTTACTATCATACTGTAAGTCATGCTTATCACTTGAATACAAGAGCTTGCTTGCCTGTGTTCTCCTTTGGTCTGCATGTCTTGGTTTGTTGCCTTTTTGCTTCTGCTCTGCATTTTTTAATGATACCTAGCCCTTGCCACTGTGAAATCTTGGGCCTGGGAAAGAAGGGTGGATAACAGCAGTGGGGTACATACAACAGTTTTTTGATGGAAGATGTGTTTTGGGTTTGTTCTCCTGCACAGAGCCATGACTGTCAGATGTCCAAGACTGAAGACCATAAATCTCAGCCCATTTGAGTCCCATCTGGAATTAACTGATTTAAAGTCTTCTGAATCTTAGCCTAGTCCTCCAGTCTTGCTCCCTCCAACAGCTCTTAACAGTTCACTTTTTTTTCAGGAGTGGAGAAAATGAGTGATCAGATGGGATGCAACACTGATTTTTGAGGTTCTACAGTTGTCCTGTGGTGTGGGCTGTATGGTGGTGAGGGGTGGGTTTGGGATGAGTGAGGGAACTTCTAAAGCAGGAAGTGTGAAAGGTGTGGAGAGCTCTGAGTGTATTTGGGAGCCTTTGTAGCAGGAAGAGTGGAAAGTCTGATGATCTAAGACTGATGAGAAAACAGAGTGTCTGAGGAACTTGGATCATGTGGGTTTGCATTTACCCTGTAAGTGCTTCTAAGCTACATTTGACCAAACTGTTCCTATTTTCTGCCATGGACTCTTGAAAGGAAATCACTCTTACCAGAAGTGGGGATTGCCAAATTGACCAAAATGAACAAAGTTGTTATCAAGTTTGACTATACGTTCAGAAGTTTTTTCAGTATGGTCCAAGGTGCCAAGTCACATCAAAAATGGTGACAATAATGTAAAATATTTTTAGGTCAACAGGTAAAATTTAATACAATATAACATTTTCTCATTAACAGCATTTAGAAATTAAGCTACACATGTCAGGCCTCCACTGTTAAAGTAATGCAAGGATTTGTCTTTTTCTCAGCAGTACCAGCAAGATAGTAAGTGTGTGGAGTTGTCTTACTGTCACTCTTGGTGAATACAGTACTAAGCTCCTAACTAACGTCACTGCCTTTATGCTGAAAGCCATAGCTTTGAGCCTTTCATCTGTGACCTGTGTTCCTTTGCAGCTGCCTGGCTGACAGTTTTATTAGCTAGTAGTGAACCCAGGGCCCAGCTTTGTTCTTGTACAGTTAGACTTAAAACACTTGAGCCGTTTAGAGTAAAACAAACCAATCAACCAAAAACATTTCAGTGTTACCTTGGATGTTGTGCTTGTCTCTTAATACATATAAATTAAGAAAAGAACTCTTCATTTGATAAAGACTTGAGTAATTTTTCAGCCTTAACACACTTGTATGTTTTTGTAATACAAAATTGTGGGAAGTAGATGATTTAAATACTAAGCGTTAAATAAGTTTTTGACTGAGTAGCATAATTTAATTTGGATTTTGGACTATCTGCTTTTAGAATAATGTCTTCTTTGAGAGCTTAGTATCTTACTAGCTTGGGCAGAATTTCTGCTTGCCTATAGATCATTCCTTCCTCCTCTAGTTTTGTGCAGTTGACTTAGTGCCTGCTCTTTTTTTAATATGAAATTTGCTCTTAATTCAGAATAATTTTCAAAATCTTATGAAATAAAAACAGAATGTTTTTTCCCTCTGCTAGGACCAGTAAGTCTGAAAGGACATACTTTGAGTCCAGATAGTTTCTTTCTAGTAATCTGGTACAATTAGAATAAGATGTATTGAATTTATTAATTTTACTAGTACCACATACCCATATTTGTTAATCAGGGTTTAGCTGTGTACCATGACCTGTCGACTCCATTATTACATCGTACAATCAAATGTATGAAATTGGAAGTTCTCCTCTCACTTTTTTCCTAGTGTCTTGAGCTCACTTTGTTTTTGTAAAGTGCTTTGAAAGGCTGGTTTTGGGGAGGGGGGGAAAATATTTACCCTTGTGTATCAAACCAGCTTGTAGCTGAATTGTCTTAAAAGTTTGATAATTGCTGTTTGTTTCAAATCAAGGAAAATTGTAGTGCAAATGAATATATTAAAAGAGAATATCACAGAATGTACTGAATTGAAAGGGACCCACAAGAATCATCAGGTCCAGCTCCTGGCCCTGCGTGGAACATCCCCAAGAGTCACACCATCTGCCTTAAGGAGATTTTCCACGTCCTTCTTGAACTCTGGCAGGCTTGGTGCTGTGATCACTTCCCTTGGGAGCCTGTTCCAATGCTCAGCCACCCTCTGGATGAAGAACTTGTTGCTAATGTCTTAACTTTTCAAATATTATTTTTATTTCTAAGCATGAGAAAACAGTTTGTCTTTGGACAGCATACTCCCTTTGCACTTGAGAAGGAGCTGAGCTAGGCAAATACTTCCAGTTGGAAGCTGTTTTGTTGTTAATTATGTTAATCTCTTTTACAAATAATGTCATCATCTGCTTGCAGTGCTTCAGTGTGCTTCCATGTTTCAGTAAGGTTGTGACCACATGGTCCTAAATCAGAGCAGTCTCAAAAGTCTGCCATACTGGTAGTGAATAGAGGAATATATTTGAAATTCTAAACTGTGCTTTCTTGATTTTAGTCTTCTTTTGATAGCAAGTTAGTTTGTTCATTTTTCCTCTAAGGTTTCACTTTGACTTCTACTCTCCAATATCAGTATTTATGAATCCTGTAGACATCATTTTAGTTTCAATTAGCTTTGCCAATATAAACTTTAATGGAAAACAGGTATATACAGTGTTTAAGTTCAGCATGGAAAAAGCTAAAGTGTATATGGAGGCAGTACATTCTAATGTAATCCTAATCAGTTTGTGATTAGCTTCAAGATGCTCCTTTTTCTGCTTTTGTCCATACATTGATTTCTGCATATTTCAGTTTTATAGGTCTGATTTACAGAGAGGTTGTCTGTACATTGTATACAAAATTGAAGGGCAGATAAAAAATTTGGACCTTCTCTTGTATCACAAATGGGTTGTTAGGCCACTTAAAGAGTCACCATCAAAGATATTGGCAAAAATTCAGGTTTTAATAAGAATTTGTGAATGTGTGACTTCAGCAAAGTTCGATGGCAAGGTTCACTCTATTACTTACTATGTAGATGAAGTATACATAGGAAATCTTACCCAGATTATTTTGATACAAAGGGCTCGCTTTATAGCTCTTCCAAGTTCACACCGAGAGCACACATATAAAATCCCTTGCAAATCTCCTGTGATCTCTCACTATGGCTGAAGTTGAATTTGATGGTGAGGTGTATAACTCAAAGTGTGTTTCATAGAAGGAAAAACATCGGGGTACTGTTGAAAATCAGGCTGTAGGATTTCCATGATGGGACATCTGGAACAGCTGCAAAACAACAAGGTGATGGTCTGTGCACAAGACCAAGGCAGAATGCTACTCATTATCCCTTTGATACAGACAGAAGAGAAAATAAGTAGTTTCTGGACATACATCTGGGATTTTGCTATTTCTGCTGGTAGGCTACACCTCCAATTCACAATTCCCACTTTTTCTGTAGATGACTTCTCACTACTGCTGTCTTCATTCTTGTGTCAATACATTGCTTTTCCTTCTGTGACTGTTGCTTACAGGAACTTGTCCTCCTGTCCTCACTTCTGTTGGGGTCAGTGCAGAACCTAAACCTATTCAAACTTTATCTTTGTGTCACATCTCATGTCTAATGTTGATGTCTCAGTAAGCATGCTTTTTTGAATTGCTATGGATGTCACCACAGAGAACTAAAGAGAGAATAGAAGCCAAGATCAATCTATAGAGAAGGAAAACTTTCAAAACAAGGGAGCTATATGTTTCAGGGTAGTTACTGTATGTGTAGGTTAACTGCTGTTTTTTGATGGACAGCTTGCAACCCTTTTTTCAGAACTTGAGATGTTAGTTGTTAATGTATGTTTGAGGGAATTGAATTAGATTAAAATATTTGGTAATTTAATGTATTTCCAAATAAATTTCCCATTTCTCAGATTCCTTATCTCAAGGCAGGTGTTTTAAAATAGGGAGAAACTAGATAAGTGAATTTGCAGTGAGAAGTTGGAAGGATAGTAGGAAAAAAAGTAAGTCCTTGGAGTTCTTAGAGAGGTTTTTGACAGGTACATGGAAGGCTAGAGGTGATATAAGGCTCGGGGTTTTTTTATAACTTCCCGTTTGAAACAGAACATGGAGTGATGTTGGAAGTTGGTGATAGGACTAGAAAGGTGGTGAAGGATGCTGTGTCTTGTAGCAATGAACTAGACTTTACTAGGATATCTGCAGTTTTAGTATTTTGAACAAATAGGAGCATTTGACAAAGGAATACAAAATTGTTGCAATTCTCAAAATGGTTGGAATGACTAAAAACTCACAATTCAGAGCAAAGAGGAAGTGTAACTGTGATGCATGTATAGTGGTGCTTGTAATCTGTGTGAAGGAGGATGTGCCATGTCATTGGGTTTTACCATTTGTAGTAAGGAAGGCACTCTAAGGTACAGAAGGAGTCTGAGTGTATATCATGTTGAATCCAAGTGGTGTATAGAATAAAGATACAGTAATTTAGAATGTTGCTTACTTGTTTGTGAATTAAGCAAGCAGTGATGGTCAAGCGTGTGAGTGGATGGCTCTGACTAGGTAATTTTTAATTATAAATCTTTTTTACTGGCAAGTTAGAGGGACTGTCCTTTTGAGATGGAAGCACTAAAGTCATGCAAAACCAGTTTTCAGCACCAGATAAAAAACATGTATTTAATAAGCATTTTGTTACTAGATTTGTGGAGACAGGTTATTGACCCAACCAGCTGAAGGTTTTCAGATTTTAAAATTCTGATTTGTATTGCTACCAAACCCAACTTTAAGTTGGTGACTCGAATGCAAAGTACTAAAATAAAATGAGGTGTCTAATTTAGGGTTGCAGATTTAATATTTTTCTTCTGTTTATACAGCCTTGGACCTTTGGTGAGTAAAGTGAAGGAGTATCAAGTGGAGACCATTGTAGATACCCTCTGTACCAACATGCTCTCAGATAAAGAACAGTTACGTGACATTTCAAGCATTGGTCTTAAAACTGTGATTGGAGAACTTCCCCCAGCTTCCAGTGGTAAGGCATTTTGTACCCAAGACTTTATCTAGTTGTATCATTTACTAATTCAAAAAAATACAAAAGCTGGGTCTTTTAGTGAAGAGGATTCAGTTCATTTAGCATTGAAACTAATTTCTGCTATGGGAAAAATGTATGGCACAAATATCCTTTTAGTTTCTCCTCTGACTGTATTGCTAGATTTTATTAGTTCAAAAACTTTTTTTTAACTGAGGGTTTGCATTAATGTGGGAAACAAACTTAGAGACTATGAACTTCAGTATAAAAAGTTGAGTGTAAAAGCTTCTATTTTAATAATTGGCTCGTGGAGGATTTCGAGGCTGTTGTAATAGCTAAATCTCATCTTGGTTTTTGATTGATAGCACACTTGATTACAACTTGGGTATTTTTCTTTAACAATTTGATGTCTCAGTTTCTGGAAAGTGTTTTGGAAAGTATCTTGTGTTTCTGACAGTTGCCTGTTAAATTACTGGAATGCTTGCTTGAAGGCTTAAATGAAGGCAGTCTTTCCTCCAAAAGTGATACTAATGTTGAACAGTTCATCACTTAATGTCATTACTTTTTTATTCAAGTGCTTTTCAGATATCATAGTGTAGGATATGAAAGAGAATAGAGAAGTGATTAAAAGGGCTTTGGAAATTACATTTTTAGAGACTGAGGAAAAGCTCTGATTTTAGTATCCCTTTTGAAAGTCGACATGTAAATCTTGCTTTTATCAAGCAGCAGTGCAATGCATAAGCTTTACAGAAATAACTAATTTTAGGTAATTTGTTTTAAGCTTTTACACTTTTGTTTGCCTACACAAAACAAAAGGGGATTTTTGGGTGGAGGTAAAGTTCAAAAACATTTTTCAAAATCTTTCAATGTAATTAATATTTCTAATATAAAATAAATGTGTTATTTATTTCTCTCAACTCAAACATAGATTGCTGTCTTTTTTCTTAGCTGCCATGGTAACACATTTGACTCTCCAATTGTTATGTTTTAGTTTTAGTCATAGTTAAAGATTTAGCCATAATATAAACTAGATTTAACATAGATTGGAATGGTATTAGTTTCACATTGAAATTCCCAAAGTGTGACTGAAAAATTCTCATGCATGTGAAGATGAGCACTAACCACTGGGGAGTTTGTACGATGACATGAGTTCCTTCACATAATTACTTGAAACAACATTAGACATTTTGGGGAAGAGGGAACTACAGAGTTGTAAAAACACTTTTTCTTGTATTTTAAAATACTTCGCATATATGTTTTTCCCCCCCATTCTCAAATGTTTCAGTTAAGTAGCTTCTTGTGCAAAATCACTTTATTTTGCTTTTTGATTTATACAAGTGTTCTTTAGAGATGGCTTTGTCTACTTCTCTGCTTCTCCTTACCACGTAGTTTACTTAATTTTTACCTATAGTCCTTTCATTTATTGCTCTAGACTTGTCTTGGCCTTCACTTTCTATTGCTTGCCCTATCACAAGCAGTGTCCTTTCTATTGGATGTACCTTCTGGGACAAGAAGCTCTCCTTCTCCGTATATTTGTATATTAATAGCCTTTCAGCTCCGATGCAGAGCATACATGACATTAGCAAACAAACTGACTGTTCAAACTTGTTAGGTGGGAAAGGCTTCTTTATATTGAGATCAGATTGCTTTCCATAATCACAAACATGATCTCTGGTGTTAAAAACTATTTTTTAAATATTATGAAAATGCTGAGGTTTTGTTGTACTTTCAGGGTCTGCATTAGCAGCTAATGTTTGCAAAAAGATCACAGGGCGTCTCACTAGTGCTATAGCCAAGCAGGAAGATGTGTCTGTTCAACTGGAGGCACTGGATATCATGGCTGATATGCTGAGCAGGTAAACATCCCTCTTTTAATATGCTGGTGAATGCTGACAAATACTCCTTAACGCTTGAAGTTTAGGTTGCCAAATGTCAAAATAATGTGATAAGGTATTAAGTACAAGTGAATGTATTGAAGATAATTGATTTATAGTTGGATTACTTTATTATTTAATCTGAGAGCTGTAGTTTTAAACTTATTTTAATGGTCTTTTAATATTTGTTTATATTTTAAACTAATGTCTTCTAAAAAGTTTCAAAAGCTTAAATTTAAACAATTAATTGGAATATTTGTGATGTTTGGGGAATATTTAAAGGACTGTTGTACAGTATATGAACAAAGTTATCTAGATTCAATTGGTTTGAGTTTGTGTTTTGTCTGTTTTAAGGCAAGGAGGACTGCTTGTTAACTTCCATCCTTCAATTCTGACCTGTCTGCTCCCCCAGCTGACCAGCCCAAGACTTGCTGTGAGAAAAAGAACCATCATTGCTCTTGGTCACCTGGTTATGAGTTGTGGCAATATGGTTTTTGTTGACCTCATTGAACATCTGTTGACAGAGCTGTCTAAAAATGATTCCATGTCAACAACTAGGACCTATATACAGTGTATTGCTGCTATCAGTAGGCAAGCAGGTCATAGAATAGGTAAGAAAAATATATACATTATCTTTTATTTTAAAGTTTTTAGGTGAGCCTAATTACTTAGATAATTTTTTTTCTCTTACCAGGTGAATATCTTGAGAAAATAATTCCTTTGGTTGTAAAGTTTTGTAATGTAGATGATGATGAACTACGGGAGTACTGCATTCAAGCCTTTGAATCCTTTGTTAGGAGGTAAGCCATTCTCAGGTACCTATTTCTGGCTTTCTTAGGATCTAATAATGTGCCATTTGATTGTAAACTATCAAGAGGCAGTTTCCTTCATAGAAAATATTTTTGCAAGCTTTGAGCTGGGACTGTTCCTCTAAGTCTAACTTGTAAAATAACTGTTAAACAGTGTGTTATGTCTGTACTCCATAAGTTTTGTACTGTGCCATTGCTACTTGTGCAAACAGGAGGTGGGAAATATATTTGTGTCCAATAGCGGTGACAAAAAAATTGATATCCAGAGGCATAACTTAGTCCTCTGCAGCCTTCCAATCTGGCAGATCCTGTTACACAGTAGCATTGCCCTTTCTGACCTTCCTTTCACAATTTCTCTAATTCAGATGTTACATTGATGTTACTTGTGTTGATTAATATCTTCAAAATACAGTATGTGGCATGAAATCTTTTAGGAATATTTTTGTTCTTCAAAGTAATTTGTCATTGATCGTACTTTGGTATTGCGCAGGTGTCCGAAAGAAGTTTATCCTCATGTATCTACTATTATAAACATTTGTCTTAAATATCTTACGTATGATCCTAATTACAATTATGATGATGAGGATGAAGATGAAAATGCTATGGATGCTGATGGTGGTGATGATGATGATCAAGGTATAGTCTCATTTTGGTTTGGGGGAGAAAATGAGCTTGTGATCTTCTACCCATCTGTGAAAATTGCTATAGGTGGTATTGCTACTAAGTACTAGCATTTGAATGACTTGTATAGTTTCATGTTGAATTTTTGTACCTCTTTTAAACATACCTTATGAACTCACTTCTTGGAATAAAAGTATAGGATATTGTTGCTGGAGATCAGTAATTCTGAGGGTGAATAAAATACAAGACAAATATTTTAAAATACTTGAAAGGTGAAAAAAGGCAGAAGCATGTTGCATGATATAACTAGAGTGAGAAGAGCATCAGTTTTTGAATGGAAAATATAAATGCAGCATGGGAAAGGCTTGTCACTACTTTCCACTATAATATATTATTGTTACCTAATGCATAAAATCAGAATAGATTGAAAATTGCTCAGTATTTTTCTGTAGGCTAAAAAAATGGTTTAGACTGAAAGGCATAATGTATTTATTGATAATACGGTGCATTGGCATATGTAAGCTTTATAAAAACTTGGATACACAAGTATTCTGAACCAAGAGCATAACATCCTCATTACTGAAGGAAAGAATGAGCTGCAGAGTTGTTGCTTCAGCAGCTGAGAAGTCTGTATTATTTATTTATTTTTGTTATTATTTTTGGGGACAGTATATGGTTTGATTTACTCCTAGAAAGAAGCAAACAGAATAATTTGTTGGATCTTGATCAGCTCGCATTTGTTGTTGCATTGTTATGTCACAAATAAAGAGAAATATGCATTAAGTCAGTAGTCAGGCTATGAATGGGATGGAAACCTCCTTGTCCTATTTGCAGTTTAAATGAATAGATTAAAAGACTAGCATGAAAAGATTGGCCGGGAATTACAACTGAGACTGTTTAGATGACTATATGTATGGCTTTTAACTTCTGAATACTTCTGAACCTATTTCTTTGTGTGTCTTATGCAAAGAACCTAACTGTTGTCTTTTTTAATTGTTTAAAATAAAACTTGGTGCTTTGCTTGTCTAGACTTAAACATGCATAATTTATTTTTTCAAGGGAGCGATGATGAATATAGTGATGATGATGACATGAGCTGGAAAGTGAGGCGTGCAGCTGCTAAATGTCTGGATGCTGTGGTTAGCACACGACATGAAATGCTTCCAGAATTCTACAAAACTGTGTCTCCTGCTTTGATAGCTAGATTCAAAGAACGTGAAGAGAATGTTAAAGCAGATGTTTTTCATGCATATCTTTCTCTTTTAAAACAAACTCGACCTGTGCAAAGTTGGCTTTGTGATCCTGATGCAATGGAACAAGGAGAGACACCTTTGACAATGCTTCAGAGTCAGGTTATCTGTCAAGATTTTTGTTATCTTTGAGAAGACATACTGAAGTTGCACCCTATTCCTAAGTGTAGTTCATTAAATGTGTCTTACCATGCTCTCTTCGTATGTAGGTTACAGTTTATTCCTGTAGTACTAACACAGAGAGCAAGCCATGTAAACTGGCCCAAAAAAGTGCAGCAGTCTTGGAAACTTAAATTACTGACTCATGCAAATGTGCTTCTTTGATTTCAGTTGATTACCATCACTCGTGAAAGCTACATGTCCTATGTCATTTAGCCAAATTACCAAAGCAGAATAGTTACTTTGTGCATTTTGTATGCATACATAAGCTCTAATGATTTGCTACAACATACTGTATTTGCAGAATAAAAAGGGTAATGCTGCAAAAATTCTTCTAAGTCAATTATTTGGGTGACTTTTCAATTGTTACCCTTCACAGTTTAATTAATGCAAATCATCTTTTAAGGTGAAGTTACTATTTTTTAAAGCAGTTATTTTGAGTCTCTATTTCCCAGTGTGTCTATAACTTCCTTCGTTCTGTAGAGAAATCAGAGGGGCAGGATGCACATATTTCTTTATATCCCCCCAGTAATCAATAATGGTAGAAATGCCAACTATTGAATCAATTAACAGATTTATGATGATTACAGGTCCCTAACATAGTTAAAGCCTTGCACAAACAGATGAAGGAGAAAAGTGTGAAGACTCGTCAGTGTTGCTTTAACATGCTGACTGAGCTGGTAAATGTGTTACCTGGAGCCCTAACACAACATGTTCCTGTCCTTGTACCAGGTATGAGAAACATTAACTTAAATATTTATTAATAAATTGGATGTGAATTTTTGAAACATTGAATTATTAAAGTCCTGACCACGTTTTGCAAAAGCATTGAAGTGGGGCTTCTGTTTAAAGAAAATGGCAAAAGAATCAGCTATTGTATGGATCCATAAAAATATTTCAGTTCCATATTTCCATTAATCTTGAAAACAAGGGTTGTCTCTAAGATTGAGGGTTTTTTCTGCTATATAAAAAAAAAGTTAGTTTTCTTCTTAACTGCAAAATCAAGCTGCCACCTTTCTCATTGAGACAGAGCAAAATATTGTCCATATTGCAGCTTTTGAAAGCCTAGAATGTTGAAATTTGAAGTAACAAAAGTAATTTTGGAAACATTAAAGGTTCAGAATTCCTTTATAATTAAGAAAATACAACACAAACCATCGAATTGCCCATGTCCTCTGGTAGAGGAAGCTTAAAAACTGAATTGATTGAATAAAGTGCTGAAAGGGGCTTGGAAACATTCAAGAAGGGTTGGGAGCTGGAAAACATAAATTCAATATAGCTGCCTTCCTTTGGAAATTTTGAAGTGTTCTAGCAGACTATAAATACCTACCCTAAAAATACATTTTTTGTTTTTCTTCCAGGAATAATTTTTTCACTGAATGACAAATCAAGTTCTTCTAATCTGAAGATAGATGCTTTGTCTTGTTTGTATGTGATCCTCTGCAATCATTCTCCCCAAGTCTTTCATCCTCATGTTCAAGCATTGGTACCTCCAGTTGTAGCTTGTGTTGGAGACCCATTTTACAAGATAACATCAGAGGCACTTTTGGTTACCCAACAACTTGTGAAGGTTATTCGTCCATTAGACCAGCCTACTTCCTTTGATGCTACTCCTTACATCAAAGATTTGTTTACTTGTACAATCAAGAGATTAAAGGCTGCTGACATTGATCAGGAGGTGAAAGAAAGGGCAATATCTTGCATGGGTCAAATAATTTGTAGCCTTGGTGACAGCCTAGGCACTGACCTGCCTAGTACGCTTCAGATCTTTCTAGAGAGACTGAAGAATGAGATCACTCGGTTAACTACAGTGAAGGCCATGACATTGATTGCTGGTTCTCCTCTGAAGATAGATTTGAGACCAATCCTTGGGGAAGGAGTTCCTATTCTTGCTTCTTTTTTGAGAAAGAACCAGCGAGCTTTGAAACTGGGCACTCTTTCTGCTCTAGATATTTTAATTAAGAATTACAGTGACAGCTTGACAGCTGCCATGATTGACGCTGTCCTGGATGAGCTTCCACCTTTGATTAGTGAAAGTGATATGCATGTATCACAGATGGCCATCAGTTTTCTAACAACGCTGGCTAAAGTATATCCTTCCTCCCTGTCAAAGATTAGTGGCTCCATTCTCAATGAACTTATTGGGTTGGTGAGATCACCTCTACTTCAGGGTGGAGCACTTAGTGCCATGCTAGAATTTTTCCAAGCTTTGGTTGTGACTGGTACAAATAATTTAGGCTATATGGATTTACTGCGCATGTTAACGGGTCCAGTGTACTCACAGAGCACAGCACTTACTCACAAGCAGTCTTACTATTCCATTGCCAAATGTGTTGCTGCCCTTACTCGAGCCTGCCCTAAGGAGGGACCAGCTGTTGTAGGTCAGTTCATTCAAGATGTTAAGAACTCAAGGTCCACAGATTCCATTCGTCTTTTAGCTTTGCTTTCTCTTGGGGAAGTTGGGCATCACATTGATTTAAGTGGACAAATTGAGCTGAAGTCTGTAATACTAGAAGCATTCTCTTCTCCTAGTGAAGAGGTAAAATCCGCAGCATCTTACGCCTTAGGCAGTATTAGTGTTGGCAATCTTCCTGAGTATCTGCCATTTGTCCTACAAGAAATAACTAGTCAACCTAAGAGGCAATACCTTCTTCTTCATTCCTTGAAAGAAATAATTAGCTCTGCGTCAGTGATTGGTCTCAAACCATATGTTGAGAACATCTGGGCCTTACTCCTGAAACACTGTGAATGTGCAGAAGAGGGTACAAGGAATGTTGTTGCTGAATGCTTGGGCAAGCTTACGTTAATAGACCCAGAGACTCTGCTTCCACGACTCAAGGGATACTTGGCATCAGGTCAGTAGTAGTAATGCGTGTATACATTGTGGCTTTATGGCAAATGGCTTTGTGCTATCTATTAATAAATGGATTTAGTTTCACAAATGACGTCCTTAAATTTTGTGATACTCTTGAAGTTTTGCTCCCCCCTCCACCAAACAATGGAAGCTTAGGTGTTTCTGTTTTTACTACTAGAAGGTGGTAGTCATACATAACAAGAATTACTTCTCTGCTCTGCTTTCAGACTGTGGTATTTCAATTAAGGATGTTACATTTAAGGAAGGGCTATACACTTAAAGGGGAAGGACCATGAATGACAAAGGGACAAATTAACAAACCAATTGCAACATATTGACCTTCTAGTGTAAATTATGGCATTCCTAATTTTCCAATAAGGATTCTGAAATTTTTAAGGATTAGGAGGGATCATTGTTCTTAATCATGGATCAGTTTCATATGAACAACTGGATTCACATGTTTTATTCACGTTTCTACTTCAAAGGGGAGAGGCTTTTTTTCTAGGCCAATGTGTGATCATAAATAATCTGCTCTAATTGGTTTATTACTCAAATTTTCTCTAGTAGATAACATGACATGCTTACTACAAGTATTGCGGTATTTTTCCCGCATTTAAAATGTTTTCTTCATAGATTTACTTGAGTTGCATATTGCACTGTTAGTAATAAATAACATATCTTGTTTGATGTTCTTAAGAGTATTAGAAGTCTAAGAAGAAGGAATGGCATTGAGCATGATTTAGATTCTGTGGTTGTTTAATCTTGCATATTTACACTTCTGTTTTGTATTAGGGTCCTCATATGCTCGGAGTTCAGTGGTTACTGCTGTTAAGTTCACGATTTCTGATCATCCACAACCCATAGACCCACTCTTGAAGAACTGCATAGGTAAATTCTTTACTGTTATTGACAACTTTCTTGTTTTCAGGCAATTGAATTACATTTTAAATTTGTTCTTTTTATTATCAGAAGTAAATATTTTGCAGATACTAGAATTAGCTGCTAAACTAACTGTTGGATGAGTTATGAGACATTTCCATAATAGCAGTTATTTCTATTAAGAGTAGTTTGTTTTAATTCTGAGCAGTAAAAATTGTGTGATTAAACATTCTATATATTAAAGCTGTAATGGGCAATACAAGAAGCTAGGACTTTTAGGAAGGTGGGACCCAGAAGCTGATTTCCTTTCCCATTTTTTTGACAAATTGCATCAGTTTGATGTAGTAAGGTGGTATCTTTATCCAGAAGAGTGGTATTGGAAATATTTGACATTAAGTCATTTAAATTATGCATGTGTGAATTCTGAGTGTTGCCAGGCTTTGAATTGTAAATATAGGTCATTACTATTCTGTAATGCTTGTGGTCTGAAAGCATTTGGAATCATGTATGTTTTTACAGGGATAAGGTAATCAGCTTTCAGTGTAACATCAGTATGATAAAGAGCTTTGCAATGCTGTGGCTTTTTGAACTTTTCTCATTTGTGTAACAAAGTATTGTAGATTTGTTTAATATGCTATGGTGAATGTTTTATACTTGACAAATTATAGGTTTAAAAATATGTAAAGAATTGTCTATACTGCTAAACCTAACACAGGGGAAAGATTTATCTTCAGAAGCATAAAGTTTTCTGGAGAGCAAGGTTTCTATTTATGGATAAATTAAGTCAATTCCTTTGTGGTATTTTCGTCACTAAGCTTACTTTTTTTTTCTTTAAATAATGCATTCAAGATTTGCTTATGCTTTAGGTTTTGTCCCCTCCCACTGAAACTGCCTTGCCCCTTTGGTTTCTGTAAATATTTATTGATTTTTCAGTCAAAAAACTATCAGTATCTAGTACTTATAAAATCTCAGTCATCCTGAGTTGTTGCACAGTTTCTTTTGTGTGTGTAAAAGTCAATTTGGTGTTTACACCTTGTTGGTTTTCTCCTTTGCAGAATTTCATTATTCATGGAAGTTGCTAGTAAAACTTCACAAACATTGAGGGAAAATAGGATATATTCATGCAGTGATTCATTTGAATGAGGCTGTATTATAGAACTATAGAAAATCTAATGTAAAAATGCCTGAGGGTAGGGTGGAACAAAAGAGGTATTGCTACATTAATATGTACTGAGTAGGCCTATTTAAGTTAGATATTCTCAGTATATGACAATTTAGAGGTTAAAAATCAGTGTATTCATAGTTTCCTTAAGAAGTGTTCTCCAATTCATGAACTGCAGAATTGAAAATGGTTTTCAAATGCATATTCTGTGTGAGTTTTAATGGAAAAAAAGAATGGTCAAATATAATTTTCATTATTTTACATATATCTTTTCAGAAGAGTTGAAATATCATTGTGATAGCTGTTATTTTGGTTTTTTCCTGCTGCTGTTTCATTGTATGAAATACTATGTATCAGTTATATTTTTCATATGATTATGGCTTTATTTCTTTAATCACACTGAAATAGCAAGTGTCTGTTACATTAAAATAACTCCTGCACTAAATATGTCTTTTTGAAAGGTTAAAACTAAGCAAAGATATTTTTAAAATTGCAAATTAAAAAGATCCTCATAGGTTGATTTATTTCTGTACACGATTGCAGGTGATTTTCTGAAAACATTGGAGGACCCAGATCTCAATGTTAGGAGAGTAGCCCTAGTGACGTTTAACTCAGCTGCCCACAATAAACCATCTTTGATAAGGGACCTCTTAGATACTGTGCTTCCTCATCTTTACAATGAAACAAAAGTCAGAAAGGAATTAATCAGAGAGGTATGTTAACCAAGAACAGTGCTAACTATATGTAAGCAGATGGGTTTTTAAAAAAAATTGTGTTCCTTAACTTTGGTGTTTTTATTCACTGACAGGTGGAAATGGGACCATTTAAGCATACAGTTGATGATGGCTTGGACATAAGGAAAGCAGCTTTTGAGTGCATGTATACTCTGTTAGATAGCTGTTTGGATAGACTAGATATATTTGAATTCTTAAACCATGTTGAAGATGGCCTGAAGGATCACTATGATATTAAGGTTAGCTGTCATTTTTCTTTGTGAAAGTAGTGACTTTGTCAAAATATTTTAATAGTGAATAAACTGAAAGTACTTCACTACAAGGTTACACAGCATTGTAGAAAATACATCTCCATGTATGTGCTGACATAACTAATAGTGGAATTGGTTTTTTCCCTCAACCTAGATGCTAACCTTTTTAATGTTGGTGAGACTGTCTACCCTTTGTCCAAGTGCAGTGCTGCAGAGATTGGATAGGCTTGTTGAACCTTTGCGTGCTACCTGTACAACGAAGGTATTTAAATTTAAATTCATTAATTATTTTGTGTTGTCTTAGGGAAATATAAACCAACTTATGTTTAAAGAATACTTAGTATTGCTGCAGCATTTCGGGAGTTACAACTAATAAGCTGCAGTAGGCAGGATAATAGAAGTGTGCCTTTATACATGTGTTGATTTTATTTAAATTACAAATTGAGGGGTAACCTTGTTAGCTTGTTTTTTAAAATCCTGTTTTTCTGATGTCCTTTTTTTGTTGCTTAAAAATTTAGCTGCCACTTAGGCAACTTGTAAATTTCATGTTATTACAAATAGTGAAACTGGAGGACTTGAGAGTTTTTCTGACTTTTGATGGTTAAGTTGTTTCAGACAAGCATTTATTTTGGTGATGAAAGTAGAGTAAAGGAGTTCTGTTTTTGTTGGGTTTTTTATTGTTTACTCTGCCTCTTCATTTATATTACAAGATTATTGGATCTTTGCACAGTTACTCTCCTTCCATTCCTGCTCATCTTGATCTACTGGCATGCTGTGACAGTCATTTCATGCCTGAGTTACCTTGCTTTTCCATTGCTGTAGTCTGCTATATTTCCCATTAAGAAAATTGACTGCCTTTAATGATAATTTGTTTGTATCGCTGAGACATCTTTTGAGAATTATAACAGAAGGTTAAACAGTTATTCTAATGAAGGTCAACTTTTTAAAAAAGTTCTGTTCTCTGGAAGTAATGTGATAATAGCAGTTTAATGTTTACTGATCTTACTAGGTAAAGGTTGGCTGCTGTAATTGCTTTGATTTGGTGATGGACTTGGCAGCTTACAACTTTTTTCTGCTTACCTTGCAGTATTGAAGCTTCAGTCTATTTGTAAACTGCTGGTGAAAATTCTGCTAAAAAGATGTTTGGGGGTATTTTTTGTTTGGCTTTTTTTTTTAAGAGCATAGATCATTTTGAAAGCTGTGCAGAGTGGTAGTATGGAAGGAAATATGTTTTTATAAAACATGTTTTTTTAAGGTGAGTATCGGGAAGTTTAAGTAAAGTTTCAAACATGCTTTCATTTTTCCCTAGGTAAAGGCAAACTCAGTGAAACAGGAGTTTGAAAAGCAAGATGAACTAAAACGATCTGCTATGAGGGCTGTAGCAGCGCTTCTAACCATTCCAGAAGCAGAGAAGAGTCCATTAATGAGTGAATTTCAGTCACAGATAAGCTCTAACCCTGAGTTGGCAGCCATCTTTGAAAGTATCCAAAAAGATTCATCATCCACTAACTTGGAATCAATGGACACTAGTTAGATGTTTGTCCAAAATGGGGACCATTATGTTGAACCATATGATGCACTGAATTGACAGGTTATGAGTAAGAAACAGAAAAAGCATCTAATCTACACATTGTTCCACTTTATTTACCTTTATGGAGACAGTTGGCTTTTCCCATAATTGCTTTTCTAGCATTTATTCCAGAAATGTATTTCCATAATCCAGAATTTGTTAACCACTCTTGTTTTAGTGGATTTGGCCACATTTGGGAATTAAAAAGTTTACGCATGATATATGGAAATAGGTTCCAACATCCATTTGCCCTGTAATGTTTAGGATTAAAATGTCAAAATTTTGTGACCATGATTTTTTTTGTTTTATTCACTCTTTCTACTTGTAAACAAAAAAGGGGGGGAGGTGGGAATCAAGTGTCCAGGTGCACCATGTTTTTTGTATAACTTTTTATTCTTTTTTGTTTCAGCTTCATAAATTGGTTTGGCTGGCAGATGAATTATGTGTAAGATTTATTATATTAAAAGATGGTTTGGGCACAGTTCAAAAAAAGCAGACATAAATGTCATTTTTACAGATGTGGGGATTAGAAAACCAATATCCCTATTGTGCACACTAATTTTGCATGAGCAAGTTTACAAATATATATTGTCTGTAAAACAGCATGTGCAGTTTATTTGTAATGCAAGTTAAAATAAGTTCTACTGTATCAGTGCAGTTTTCAGGTCTTTTGACATACAGGCCATTCATACAGTAAGGGGTTTATTGTCTTAACCTGGCTTTTTAAAATGCCAGTAACATGACCCTGCAGATATTGCTGCAGAAAACATGATAATTTCTGCAGTTTTCATGGGGTTTCATTCCCAAAGATTGGATCCACTGGAACTGAAGTGGATGAACCATAAGATTGGAGGGAGATAGGATGAGATGGAGATAAAATGAGCAGAGAAAACAATAGCTGCTCAGTGGCTCCTGAACTCTGGATTCAGCTTTGCTTTTATTATAAAAGTATGAAGAAAGTTTCTTTAATGGATTTTATCTCCTATTTGTCATCCAACAGCTTTTGTTAAGGCACTAATATACGGTGTTGCCTAGACAAGTATTGCTAGACCATCATTTTGTTCCTGTTGGAATGTTTTCTGGCACATGGAACCACCAGTAAGTTGCAGTGCTGCAAGTGCCATACAGCATTCTGGTGAGACGGGAAACAAGGAATGGTCAAAAGACTAGAAAGAGTTAGAAAGCAAACAGAAGAAAAAGTTCTGTGAACATGCTGAGGTAATTTGGAAGTGGACCAGAAGTGCATAGCTGGCAGTCCTGCAGTGAACTGGAATTAGGAATTAAAAAACAAGAAGATGTGGGGCTGCTGCCTCAAATTGAGACTTATCATTACTTGTTTAATGCAACTACTTACTTGTCTTTTTATTTCCTCCTCCCCCCAAAATCAGATCTGAAATTGATTTTTCTGTAGTTAACCAGTATTTTTAGCTTGTTTGACATTTTGAAAACCTGTTACTTGGGTACATGGCATAAGCTGCTACATGACTAAACAAGTGTACGTTCTTATGACCTCAGAGACAATTTCCTGTGAGCACTGGGGCTTGGGGGTAAAATCTTCACCTTACATGCTTACAAGTAGAGGAGATATTGGTACAGTTTACCTTAATAGAAGGACCTGAACAAAGAAGTCTATGAACTCATTCGATAGTAACAATTCTAATGCTGTAGAAATTTTTGAAAATGTAGCTTTTTCTGTCTCCAAAGTCTTCATACTAATGTAACAATTGTCTTCTAGAAGTAGTAATAAATGAGATTAAACATACCAACATATCTAAATGTCATGAAAAGGAACGGGATGACTAGAGAAAAACCCTACAGTAGAAAAAGCACTGTGAATTAGGTGCATCTTATATTCCTGTATGACTCATCTACTTCAATTACAGCAATATACAGGCCTTCTAATTAAAAATCTGTTGTGCTAATTAGTTGTCAAACTAATCTTAGAACTTCTTGTGTTAAATTTTCAGAGTACATTTACATGTTTTATAGACCTAAATGTAGATGTGAGAATGGTATGATAAACATGAAATACGAGGCTAAAATAGGAAAATGGAGTAGGTGACAATGGTAAGTGAACAAAATAATCGTAGCCAAGAGATGGCTACGTATGTACTACCATAACATAACACCTAATGTGGTGGATGCAAATCATCTCTGCTTTGTTTTACAATACATTGCAGTCGAGCAAGCTTAAGGACAGAACAGAAGGTTGAGCTATATTACCTAGTGAATGCTTTCTTGCAGAAGAGTAGTTTTCACTGTGACCATTGATGAGGAAGGTGGGAACATAAGGATTAAGTCTTCCCTGTAAGTTGCAGAAATTCCAACAGTATGGTTGTCTCCAAGTAGCAATTGGTTATTTGGTAATGCAGGAAGGCAGACTCATAAAAGTTCTAACTGCACCATAATTACTGAGATTATTTATTAGTGTAACGAAACTTAACCATGTTAGGTGTTGAAATTCTGCTGACTTTTCACTGGATCACTTGATTGAAAGGGTTTTGGGGTTTTTTTGTTTTCCCCAGTGTATATCCAAGTATTTGTATAAATCTGCTGTATTTATGCTTTTAGAGCAGTTAGGTTCAGGTAATTCTGCTAAGGAATACCTGTAGTTCTTTAAATGCTGAATATTTGAAATGAAAATATTAAATTTCTCTCACTAAAACAAAACCAGAATTCTGAAAGGCTGCTCTTAAGATGTTTGGTATGATTAGAACATTCTCTAGTTTTTTTTCATCACTTTGCACAGAGACAATTGAGACCAATTAATAAGCTTGCACATAATATAGAAATAGTCAGCCAGTCTTTGCATTGTAGATTCTTGGCTTTAAATATTTTTGTACCTCAGAAGTAGTTTATGCTCTCTTTTTCCATGAAAAAACTTGCTATCCTTACAAGGTAGTTTTTGGTTTGTTTTTTTTTCTAAAATTATAAATTGAAAACTACCAGTACTTCAAGAACACTGCACTTCAAACATGTAAAATTTTTTTTATATAATTTTCCTTCAAAATATTGCATCGAATATAGCAGTTGACAAAATAAAAAGAGCTGAACTACTTCCAGTTGTATTTTTATGAGGTGAAAAAAGCAGTACATACACACATAAGTAGCATTGCTTCACTCAAATGAAGGATTATTTTGACATTTCATCAACTCAAAAATGTGAATTAAAAGTCCATTTTTGTATTTACCTTAACAGATATTCTCGATAATGAGGGTAGGAACAAGTCCATCCTGTTGTGGAGGACTGCTTTAGCAACTGTTCTCATAGTTACTGGTACTTCCTTTTCCTCACCTCTACTTTAGATGACTTTAAAAGCAAAGTAACATGTGGCCTTGGAAGTGTGGGCGGGAGATGTTTTTGTTTTGGGAATCCTGATCATTCTGACTGAAATGACACCTGTTTCTGCTGAATACCAGACAGTTAAGGCTGCAGCCTCTGGATTTTATTTCCCTGTTGCTATAAACTTCAGATAAAATGTACTTTTTTTTTTGTTGCTGTTCTTAAAGTCAGTTTTGGAGAACTGAAAAATACTAGTCAGTTTATTACTTTTTTTGGGTTTTTTTCCCTTGTTTCTTCCTTGCTGTGAGATGGGAAGATTTGCTTGCTGCGCTATTGAACGTGAGCAGGCAGAGATTCCAGCAGCAAGCTTTTCTCCCTGCCCTAGAAGAGCTCTTCAGTATAGAGTTAAAGTTAAAGCTAAAACTGACCTTTTCCAACAGTATCCATTTATAATTTTTCATTGTATCCGAGTTTGGGGAAGGAGAAGGAAGTTGGAGTTCTTGAGAATAATGAAGTAAATTAATCTTCCAAGGCCAGTGTTGGTGAAGCAGGGTAAATTTCTGCAGATGGGGCTTCTGTGAGAATCAGGCAGTTTTGTCTTGCTAGGCCATTAGACTTTTTTAGATTTGTTTCCACCCCTTGATGCTTTAATATTTCCACGTAATCTTTGATGAGGGGAAAAGTTCCTTCAGAAAGATCATCAATCCCCCCAGATAAGCAAAGGGTTTCAGCTGTTGTTCCTCTGTGTGTTGTGGTTTAGAACATAACCCTGAACCACAGAAGAAATAAGAGCTTGTTTCTGAGAACAACACAGACACTGTCTGGAAGACAGATGTTATCTAAAATGTAGTACTGAGGAAGAGAAAATGGAATCTTAAATTGAGAATATGTTAATTTAAAATAATTCTCCTTACATCTTGCCTTCGATCATATTTTTGAAGAATGGAAAATACAGAAGGAAAAAAAAAGAAATTAGCAAGTGGTAACCTGTGATTTCTATTCCCTGCTGCCTCTTAAAGAAAAAAAGGTGTATTTTGAGAAAAATATGTAGTCATTCTGAAAATGCTTTTATTCTGAAGGAGTTAAAATTGAGTTTTATTATATTTTCATTATTTATTTCTTCTGAAGAAATTATTTCTTTTCTTATATGGATTTCTCCCACCAGGTAATTTTGAGTCAGTTTAATACAGCTGCTGAAGGCAGTCAGAAATAAGCTGTGTGCCTTGGTTCAGTGCAGTAAAGATATTTCTGCAGTAGAAAAGGTTTGCAATTCACTCTTTCCCACTGTTCTTAATTAATTCATTAAAAATAACCTGGTCCTATGTAAGGTTATTTACGAGAAGGCTCAGGTTTGTGACCTGTATCTACAACATCTCCATTGGGATTTCTTGCAGAGTTGCCATGTTACATGCCACTGAATGCTATTTTTGAGGAAATTCATAGTTCAAGCACTCCCCTCTGCAGTGAAAATACCTAAAATACCTAAGGAAAAAATAAAATGATGTGTCCCATGGACAGAATTCCATGGAGTATGGCTTCATGTAAATTTTTCTCTTGCCCCTCTATTTCTTAATGCTCACACTGTATCACGTGATCTAAAGCTCTAGATCAGCTTGCCAGTAAGGAGGTGTTCTGAGTAGTAACAGCTAAGTTCTGCTTACTGATGAAATGTGTGGAAGGAGCTACTTCTATTCTTTCCCTTCCACAGCTACTGATCTTCACAGAGATGGCAACTTTGAAATATCAGCCACATTTGACAGAAGGGTAAAAACTGACCAGTGTTTAAAAAAAAGAAATTGGATTTCCCTTTGTTTCTTTTCAAGTCAAACAAAATTACCATGTTTTTTTCCAAATGCAAAGATGATCAAATGAGTACTGAGAGAAAGATACTAAATTAAAGTGACTGGGTTGTACTGAATTCTTGTTTTTCCTAACATTGTATGTTGAAAACCCATGACTCTGGTTTGAATAGCATCTTGTTTACAAAACCTATCTCATCATCAAAGTGTGGAATGGAAGATACAGGTGGGCAAAAATGGTTGATTTTAGTACCTTGGTGGGGGCAGCCAAAGTAGAGTACTAAACTCTGTGCTGTTTCTCATATTGTCCCAGTTTGGGCATATAAAGGGGATTGAATTCAGCTGTAATAAAATGGTAGAATATTTGTATCTCTGGGTAGCCAATAGGAAAGATCAAAAGTTGTTTGACATGGAAGGTCATACAGTGTTCTGGCAGTGACCTTAGTTGCAGATCATTTTCTAAGAAGATGACAGTTTCTTTTTATGGTTCTTCTTCACTCCAAACTTTTTAAAATAAAAGAAGAAAACCACACTTGTGTAATTTTGTAGTGGTGTTGGTATTTGATTTCTGAATATGAGTTTGAGTGGCTTTCAACCTTGTGCATTCAATCATTCTAAGCATTCTCTCTTCTATGTAGAATTACATAAGAAAAATGGAGTTTATTTATCCATCGAGAAAATATGTTTTCGATGGTTTGAATACACATAATCATGTTGAAACAGTTGGATATTATCAAGGGCCATGTAAGGACAATTTTCTGAAACTGTTAAAATTTCTGTTTGTTTATGAATGACTTACTCCAGGTTTGTTAGGTGGCTGAACATGGTTGGTTCCGGAAGCTTAAAGCTAAAAAGGAACGCAAGGTCAGGCTATTGCGTTCAAAGGTGAATCTGCATTCTAGTGCTGTTTGGCAAGTGGTTAATATTTGTTGGTCTGAATTTTCTTAATACTGGTGTCATTAGGCATTTATTGCTCCAAGACTGGATAGTTCAGTTACCAACACAATATCGTGCATGTTACTCAAGTTGTCTTTGATAAAGGAATAGGAAGGAGGGCAGAAACAGTTGGCAACAGACTGGGATTTTGCAGGGGGTTTTTTGCCAAGTTTCTTACAATGTGAAACGGTGTGGGGAAGAAAGGTCAGTTGACAGGCTTAGGTACTTCTGTAGGTGGAGGTCAAGAAGAACACTGCATAATATAATGAGCATTCTTTGGTCAAAGTATTTTTTGTTTTCTGTCCTGAAGTGCGTACCAGGAACAAATTCTACTATGGTACAACAACCTGGTAACAAATCGACCTGGTAAAATCCTGTATGTCTGTGGGATCAGACCTTCCAGCTGAGAGAGCAGATGCCTTCTTGAAACGTACAGGAATTACTGAAGAGAATCAGATCTGTTTAAAAAAACCCCAAAGGCTGCCATTGTAGTAGGGATGCCACTTTATATACTTTTACCTACATCATATACGAAAGGTACGTTCTGCAGTACAGAAAGAACTTGGGAGCTCTTTCATGGTTGTGCTTCTTAACACCTGTAGTGAGGGCCCAGAGTTGTGTGTAATGGGAGTGCTGAGCAAAGTACACTGGAAAAGTCTGGTTGTGTCTATCCCATCATTCAGTTCACATTGCAACAGGTAACTAAATAAATGTGGCTTTGTTTTGCTTGAGGTAGGAGAGTTATGCTCATTTTCGGATCTGTCCAGTTTGCTGTAAGGATGCAATATTCTTTTTACATGTCTTTTTAATTGTAATTCTAGTAAGTGCACAATTACATTTCAAGAGAAGGTTCATACAAAAAATTAATTTGCCTCACGGGTCTCCTTTTGGAGAATTCACCTCAGTGCAATTTAAAAAATTCCTCTAGCAGCAGTTAATAGCTGAAACTAAGACTGCCGCAATTAGTAACTGAAACTAAGAGTTAATATTTTTATTAATTCCAGTAAATGAAATCTATTCCCAACAAAGGAACCTTTAAAATACTTTCCGTGTCATCTTACAAAGTAGAGCAAGCACCATAGCGCACAGTTCCCAGGATCAGCTAAAACACTTGGCAGGAATAGAGTCAGATGTTCTTCCTACCTCTTCAGAAGTGGTAAAGAGAAAGTGGGAGAACATCAAGTCTATTTTCATTTCCTTTATTTGAGTTTTAATGTTGTCTACTAAATAAATACTATCTGAAATCAGGAATGCTTATGCTTTTCTAAAAAAAATACATTTATTTGCATAGTTACTTAGCAAATTATTTCAGTTGTCTTTGAAGGAGACCACTTCTCTTTTCAGAAAATGATCTGCAAGTGTTGTAAACTACAGAAAATGCTTGGAACACATCATGGAGCAGTCTCTCTGGATAGTGCTTTGGATAGGCAAAAATTATAACACAAGATTTAAATATTTATTTGCAAAGTTAGCCTTAATTTTCACTGTGTTGTTTCTGTGATCCTGTACTGTTTGTTTACAAGAGAAACCTTCCAACACATGCACTTCAGGACTGTAAACAGATGACATCTCTTATTGTCAATATTCATTTCAATATTCATATGTCACTACGAAACCCAGTTTTCCTTGCCTTGATTAGGTCTTACATACTTTTCTGTAGTTTTATTCAGATTTCAACCTATAGTGATAGAATTAATTTCTGACAAAAGCTGATGTTAGAGAAACAGAGAAGCCATAGGAAATGTCTGAGATTTGCATGCAGAATAATGTTTTTGACTACAAAGATGTCATATTTAATGCACTCCATTTTGAAGACCAGCCATTTCTTTGACGAAGTAGTGGAAATAGTTTTATTAAAAGTACAGTATCTGAGAACAACATCAGGAGCATCTTTGATAAATCTGTTCTTACAGCTGCTTGATCACGGGGCTGAGAAAGAGTATATTCACAGTGAAGTCTGTCTACATTTCTCATCAGAGGCCTTTCCTAAAGGAAAAATGCAACTGTTTCTGCCTGGCTATACCTGTAAATACATTATTGTATGTTGGTAAATACAGCATAGTGCTGAAGGTTATTTTTGTGCTCAAAAGCAAGATGCTATGTTGTGTACAGGGTATTCCTGTAGCCCCAAGTTACCCATTTGACAGGGGTTTATGAATAAAATTTTAGTAATTGCAGGCAGTGTGATTTTTCTACAGGGAGCCATGATGCCCAGGACTTGTATTACATTGCTTAGATCATAAAAATAGGTATAATTTTTCCTTTTTGTGTTCTCAAAAAGAGCCTTAAATACCAAGCCCTGTAACCTTTTAATGGAAGAAAAGTGGTTTAAGTAACTGAAGTATTTTTTGTTTGTTCTATCAGTTGTAGAGTTGGATGTGGTAACAAGCACACTGGGTACAATCTCGCTCCATGGGATAATAAACAAATAATGTTAATACTCTTGGAAACAACTATTATTTCTTCTTGATAATGCCAGTAGTAACCCCAAGATGATAGAGTTTATACTTTGTCACATAACAAAGTTTTCAGAATGCTCCATGAATCTAGCAAAGTGCCTAGGAGTGTTAATATCACATACAGCTGCAAGATTAAAATGCTTGCTAGTAATTCTTGATTACACACTGAAATCTCCGCTAAGTATCTGTGCATATGTATACACACGTAACATGTGAATGGGTGAGTTTTTTAGGTTTTTCCATCTTTCAGTGTTTTCATTTTTTGAAGTTGCAGTTCTCCCCAGATGATCAGAATTGCATTTGTAGAAGTTATATCAGTGACCTGAAAAAAAGGACAATTCTTTGATATTTTTCCAATGCTGTGTTAAATAAAAGCATATAGTAATACTTTATTTTTTTAAAAAGGCTAGAATTAACTCTGACAATGACTTTTTTATGTGAAAGTAGTTTTATTACTATTAATTTTTCACTGTATTTGTAAAGCAGTGAAACAAAAATCTAAAATAATTTGTTGGTGGTATTTTTATCACAGTGTATTAGCTTTTTGGGCCCTCAGGTTTTATGCACTCTGACCAAAAGGTACATGTACCTCTTGGAGCAGAAACCCTTTCAGTTCTACTTGGATCAATGAAGGGCCAGACCTGTTTGACCAGGCCTGTGCTCTCCCAGTGCTGGTTCTGTAATTGTAAATCTCCTGTTGCCTCTTAAAAGTAGAGCATAAATGATTTCAAGTGAAATCAACCTCTCCGTTCTTTCCCGATGTTCATTATAACAGTTTCCAATATGTCTACTAAGGAAAGAAAAGGTTATCACATTGTTTCCCCATCCAGTTACTTCTTGCCACACTGTCATGGCAGAATCTAATGTATTAGCTGGTTCTGTGAGCACAGTGTCATGAAAAGGTAATTTCGGGAGCAGTTGCAACCACTTGTTTTCTTCCAGAAGATGGCACTGTAACCTCATTAACAAATTCCAAACAAATTGGGAGGGGGAACTGGCAAAATTCACAGATAAGAAATTTCACAGATAAGAAATTGCAGGTATTTGAAGAAAGGACTTGAAATGAATTTTGTAAATTTTATTTTTTTTTGACAGTATAAGGAGGCTTTCTGTTAGGATTGGCTTGCTTCAAAGTTCCTCTTCAATGCTTTGCAAGTCATTTCTAATCATCACTTCTGTCCTCTAAAGTTTGTCAAAGTTTGTGGAGGTGGGTGGTCACCAGGGCAATGCTCCTGTAGCTGGGTATTTGGTGGTGGTCTGGTCTGGATGGCCGAGTGCTGCTGCAAGGAGTGGAGTAAACCCTGAGCCCCGACAGCTGAGTTGCCTGGCCAAAAAATCAGATTCCGTAGCATAATTCCGTATTTTCTTTCTACCTTGCCATTGATCTCCCTTCTCTCAGGCTTTCCTCAGGTGACTGTAATGGGAATGATGGCTTTCAACATGAAAGACCTCACAGAAGTAGGTGTTGGATTCTAGTGTGCAGATGGACGTGTCAGCAGTGATTATCTTCCTCTGAATGAGTGCATTAATTTCCTACTTAAGTTGTAAAATTAAGGTGTTTGGGCAACAACACACTGGTTTGCTTTTCAGGTTTAGAGCTTTAAAAAGTAAGGATGGGTACATTTTTAATTTATGTTTCTATTCTAAGTCACCCCATCAAGTACTGTCTCACAATTTGACCATAAAACTAACAAAATATCCAACAAGATCACAGTCCTAATGGTAATGTTCTCTGATGCTGCAGAACTGAAGTTTCCGTTCTGGACTGACCAAAGGGAGAAATACTAGTAAACTAGAACAAACTGTATGCAATTTCAATGAACCACAACCTCTGCACCACAATCGTAACAACTGAGGAAGGGAACTGGCCAGCAGTTGTCTCTAAAGGTGTCTGTGTAAGCCAACAGCAATTTCGGGAGCTCACAAGCTCTTTTGAGGTAGTTTTGCCAGTCTTGAGGACAGGTTTGCGCTACATGCTGCAAGTATTGAAATGTATGCTGCTGTATCAGATGCTGTTTGGGATAGGATTTTACAAAGTCAAACCGGAATTATATTATTTGAAATAAATAGTGTTATATGTGGAGAGAAACAAACAAACAAAAAACCCCGAAAAACCAAAAACCAACAAAATCTGATAGTAAATGCCTGTACTTGGAGTTGAACACTTAAAAGTGTTTTGAATGATCTGTCCAATCTCACTGCAGTGACTGGAGATGGAGGCATACTTTCTGTTCCAGGCAGCAGTAGAGGCAGAAAGCTTTCAAATTCAGTGTGAGCATGAACACTGACCAAAACGTATCCTTGCTGACTGCTGTTCTTAGCCACTGCTGAGAGAGATAGCGTCACAAGGATGTCTGGCTGAAGCTTGTTTTGTCTCACTTTTAACCAGTTTTGCATTTACCATCTTGTTTGTGTGCTTTTAATTGCAGCCTTTATCCTGGTCCTCAAGCCCTCAGAACATGGCTCTTTTTTAGCCCAGACATCTTAATGACTTGTCAGCACTGGCCGTGGCACAATGCTTGCCTGAGGACCAAATGCTGCTGTTGCATATAGAATACATGCCGATGGCTTGCCCAGCATCAGACCAAGAAAAGTTCGTGATTGCCTTTACTGTCTCAGTGAGAGTGTTCTGTCCAAGGACAATGTGTGTCACATTGTACTGACAGTTGAAAAGGAGTGTTGGTTAGGATCTTCTAATGAAAAAAAACACCCCAGAGTGGCAGGTACTGGACCCAGGTGTCAGGGAAAATAATGCAGAGATGTAGCTGTGAACTGACTCCTCTTCACTGCCTACTCCCAGCTGTGGTCCTGAGCAGGTTTTGACATACAGTTTTATTATTAGCTCCCCCATTCTTGAAGGAGTTTATTCCTTCTCTGTCTTGAGAGAGGTCTCATCCTAAAAAGGCTTAGTTTGGTGAGTTGAAATAGATTGTTATTTTCTAGCTCAGTCAGCTCTCCTTGCTATTTTGCACTGTTTGATCAAGCTCAACAAGCCTGTGCTCCTCAGTGGTTACATCCATGATGCTCAGAGCAGTCAGTATGTCCGTCAGCCTTCTGTTTTTCTTTAGAACCTCCTGTTCAGTTCAGCACTGTTTGTTCACACAGAGTCAGCTGTGCCCCTGCAAAGGGATTCCTTCTCTGCAGGATCTGAAGTCATCATTCTTATGCTGACTCGGCTTCTTTGAGCCCTGAACTGTTGCTAAACCCCGGTATTCCTTTGCAATATTCCTAACAAAAGTGCTTGGCATCTTGGCTTTCGTGACAAATCAACAGTTTTCTCATCTGATAGGATGTACCTCTGATCCACCTTGTTTTTCTGAATTTCACTATGTCAAAAGTTGCATGCACTGAGTGGTTTTTCTTGACATGTACCATGCAGGGAGCAATTTATCTCTCTGAAAAACAGCTCCAGAATGAAACTGAAACAAAATCTACTCATTGAAAAAGCTTTTGAAGATGATGCAGTTTAAGAATGATTTTATTCTCATGCTTATGGAAACACCTCTTTGTGCATGCTGGGGGTCTAAATGTAATGAAACTCAGTGCTAATCTGCCTAAATATTATAGCTGAAAAACCACTGAAGGAAACTGCAGCTTGGGTACAAGTTTTAGAGTTAGATGTGTACTTTAGGAAAAAAAGGAAAGAAAAAATAGGTCTTGTGTACATTTCAGAACCAAAGTTACAAACACAGTCTTCAGCTGTCCTACCACCTGGATGTGCTAATGCTCCATTTGTTTAATATGTCATCAGAACTTGCTGGTTTTGCCAGAACCTGGTTTCAATTACAAGTTCTGCCTTCCAGAAACAGCCTGGATTTAAGAAATCAAAATTGTAAGGACTTTACTAAGATGGTGACAATTTTTTTTATTTTTATTTTTTTGGATGAACAGATTGTCAAGGATGACTCTTACACTGCTGAGTAAAATACCAACTGAAACTTTATCTTAGTTAAAACAAAAATAAAGCCAGTTTAACAACGCTGTGTTTATCTCATTCATAGAGTGATGCTCTAAATATTATCCCTTTGTCAGAAGCTGATGAAGGTAAGGAGTACCCCCACTGTGCCCTTACACGCCTCACCTGGAAAGGACCAGCTGGAACATCTTGACGCTTGAAGAATTTCAAAAAGGAATATATTTGTTTTTAAGTATGCACTAGTTAACTGCTGAGTACTTATTATGGACCAATTCTGTGTTTATTAGCATGTGTGTGCTGTTTCTAGAAGAACCAAAGCATATAAAGCTGTAGAGAACGTCATAAAACTGACATGCTTGAGTGCTCTCAGCTATCAAGAACTGAATGGGTAATTTTTGATGTACAAGCAGGCAATGACGATCTTTTTTAAGGCTTCAAATGTATTCTCTCTCTCTGGCGGTCCAATATGTTACGACAAATACTGGAATATGGCTAAGTTGTCCATTAAAAAACCCTCTATCTAGCTGACAAAGCAAAAACTCTGTCACTAAGTTCATGTAATGTTAAAAGTCAGTTGGAAGAAAATCTTTGAGGTTTAAATTTTTTTGAAACAGTTTGGTGCTGTTGGTTACACCAATACAATAGAATGCAATTCAACTGGGAGCTGAATGGAACAAGCACAAGGGCTGGTTTGGTTACATATTTACAAGATGTTGGCTCCTTTCAGCCCGGAACATCACTATTGCTCTAATGGATGGGAAAAGTGGCTGTTCCATGGTTATCCTCGCTGGCAGGGTATTCAGAAATAATTTTACTTCATTAACAGCAAAGAGCTTACAAACATCATTCTGGCCAAAACAAGCCTTTATTTGCAGTTTTTACAGTACAGCCTGAATTGTAGTTTCCTGGGGGTAAGCACTCACCTTGAAATTTCAGATCCTTGCTGATATTTATTATAGTAAGCATGTAAGTCTGCTATGAGCTGCCTTGTGCATAATGCTATTAGTTTCTCTAGGTAGGAAAAATCATTGGTCTTTTATAATTTTCTGTTCCAATAATTAGTTTATCTATTTTGGTTTAACTTTGGTGTGTCTAAACAAGTTACATCTCAGTGTGGCCATAGAGGCCTTGAATACACAAGATACATATTAATGGGTAACACAAGGGTGTAGTATCCTCTGTGACTGTCATGTCAGTTACTTTTGAAAATAATATTTTCATATTATCTCACACTTTCTAAATCTTTTGCTTTAGCCTCAGAGTAGTTATAGAAACTGTACAAGTCAGAAGAGAAAAACATTGTTCTCTTTTCTGTCTCTGCAGAGGTTATCTGGCTCAGCTCTTATGATCTGGGGTGCTTTATCAACTGCACAACTGACTTGACAATAAGGATTATCTTTCCAGAGCAAGGAAGCGTCCTGAGTTTGGCAATGAATTAATGTCTGAAGAGAAGCAGCTGAAGGAGAAACAATAAGGTTGTGTGTGAAGCTGCTGTGGAGCTTCAGATAATTGCTTTTAGGGCTTTAATAAATATAGATGTATGAATGTGGTTAATAAATTCATATATATGTCTGGTGGGGAGCTGTGAGGCAGGACATTCCCTGATCAATGCACATTACAGGCTAGCCATGAAACACCAGCAAAGAAACTACCCCTTACCAGGGATATAAAATCCTTTGGGAATGGAACATCAAAAATGACTCTCTGGTGGCCCCAAAAAGGGCTATACAAACTGATCTTAGGCATAGCAGATTATTAAGTGTTTAGAGCATTTCTTAAGGAGTTCCTTAATCTGTCAGGTGGTCTGGCTCCAGCTTTGGAGGTCTGTGTAATCTGTGATGTTAATGAGAACTCTGTTAGTGTAAGCCATTCCAGAAATGCTGATTGTTAATAAGGAAAGCTCATTTTGTCTTTGTTTGGTGTTTTCCTGTTTTGTCTTTTTCTTTCTGTATTGTTGCCAGTTTTCTGATGCAAAGCAAGGATCATGGAAGGAAACTCTCTGCCCAAAGCAGAGTCAGCTACAGCAGGTTGCTAAGGGTTGTATCCAGTAGAGTTTTGGAAAACACCAGAAGTACGACCTCATGGCATCTCTGGGCAACTTGTTCCAGTGCTTGACCACCCTCACTAAAAAAAGCAAAAAGCCAAAAAAACCCAAACCTTTTTACTTTATTTCAGCTATACTTCAGCTTATATCTATTGCCTCTTGTCATTGTACATCACTGAGAAGAGCCTGACCCTGTCATCTTTACTCACCTGCTCCTCCATTTGGGTATCTATGCACATGGATGAGATCGCTCACAGAGCTTCCTTTTCTCCATGTGGAACAGCTACAGCTCTCTTACCTTCACCCTCTGTATTTCAGGTGCTCCAAAGCCATAATCATCTTCGTGGCTCTTCACTGGACCTGCTCCAGTACGTCCATGTCTCCCTTGCACGGGGGAGCCCAGGACTGGCCCAGTACTCCAGGTGTGTCTCTCGAGGCTGAGCAGACGGGAAGGATCAGCCCTGGACCAGCTGGCAGGGCTCTTCCTGATGCAGCCCAGGAGAGGCTGTTGGCCTTCTTGGCCAGAGGGCACATTGCTGCTTCCTGTTCATCTTGGTGTCCACCAGTACCATCAGGCACTTTTCTGGCAATGTTTCTCTTTATGTGATAAGGAGTGAAAATGGGCTGCTCTGTTCAGAATTAAATTCAGGTGCAAGTAATGGCAAAACTGAAAAAAAATCACTTTCTATGAAAAAATCAAAGATGATAATTTTTCCTTTAGTGTAATGAAAATATTGATTAATAGAGCAACTGCTGCAATTTTTCTGACTAGGTTTGTCTCTGCTATTGCAAAATCACTTCAGAGTACTATTGTTTTAAAATCCAGGGAGCTGCTTGGTAGGAATTTATCAAGGTGCATATGTAAGTGAATAATGAATGCTGGGCTCAGTCTCTTATTCAGATGTCACTAACAAGAGGTATTATAGAATCTGCCAGTTTGGGATCCTCCTGCTGATTTTAAAGAAAGAAAGGACTGGGTTTTAGTTCCTTGTAAAAAAAAACCCAAAACATTACCCATATGGAGATAAAAATAATTTTAAAATAGTTAATTTACATGGACAGGGACAAGAGACAATATGAGAACAGCCCTTTGCTGCCCATGCCCAAGGGAACAAGGCGAATGTCTACCAGTCAGGTGTGGGCACCAGGAAAAGAAAGGCCAAGTATTTCCCAGTATTGCCAATGGCTGACATATCATTGTCACAGGGTCACTTATGACATTTAATTACATGACTTTTGTTTCTTATTTTTTTTGCAAATAGTAGCTTGTTTTCTGTTACTTCTTATGAAAAAAAATGATTGATTGTACAAATTAAATGAAAATATATCCCATGTTTGATTGCACAAAGATGATGTGAATGCTAGAACAGATTTGACATTTTTCTGTCTTAGTGTTTTTGCTGAAAAATACAAACAGTCCAAACTAATAATTGAAATTTCTAGACAGTGAGCAGAAGTGAAAATGAAATACTACTTTTAATTATTTTCTGTAGGTTCATATATTTGCATGCATTACACTGTTGCTTAATGTCTCTATAGCACTTCACATTTCTCTTAATTTCCAAAAAAGAGGTTGCAGGCAATAATGAGAGAATCGCCTCCATGTTGTACTGCTTGAGTCTGGTTTTATTCTTTGTTTTGATTCAGATCAGGAAATTAACTTTCAGTGGTCTAAAGTGAGACTGCATTTTACTCTAAGGTAAGTCTCCTCCAAGGTGCTTTATTAGGGCTGTTCTGCTTTGTTTAAAAGATCTTGTTTAGGTGATAAATACCAGATAAATTGTACCTCCTCAAGGATGCTAGGGAAGGCTCTCCACACTTTGGCAGTGTTCCTTACAGCCTCCAAATGCTTCACTATGCACCAAAACTTCATTAATTCTATTTTAAGTAATATTTGGCCTACTGGCTAAAAAAAGTGCTCCATGAATACTGCGGTCATTGCTNGGTAAACTAAAACCACTACACTGGCTCTTTGCAGAAAGGAGCTGTTGCATCATTTCCAGCACTGTTTGTGTCTAGTTTAGGCCAGAATTATGTTCCTTCCATCCTGGATTAACTTTAAGAACTCTGTCACATTTAATTTGAAAGAATATCCCTGATTTTCTCCTTATCACCCAGGCACAGAGGCCACATTACTTGCATGTGGGACTGACAATGTTCAGCTAAAGGAAAGTGTAGGCTGATCCAAATCTGTATCACTTCCACCACAAAATAGCACAAGTTCTTACAACAGTCACTCTTCCAAGTGTCTTACCTCTCAATGTTCAGTTACACGGAACTTAGTCATGTTCCTTCAGCTGAGTTTAAGTCTGTTACAATTATTTCTACTTTGTGGTTGGGATAAGGGTTTTATTACTTTGCATTAGTGCTCCAATCCTTCATAATGGAGCAATCAACTTTCAGATGTGTGTTTTGCAGAAAGAATGAAACATTGATACTAGCAAAAATATCAACAGAGAATACAACTTATGTATCTGCTGAAACATGGATAAAAAATGCTTTTAGAGGTACCCAGACCAAACTTCTGTATCTGAACAGATGCTGAGCAATGGCCTACAATTTCCAACTTCTTGAGGTGCTGCAGCAAGTCAAAAACAATTGGTAATGTTAATTCAAATGTCAACAAAGCCATGGGGATTGTGCATTGCAGCAGACATAGCAGGATGGTGGAATATAATTGAAGATCTCTGTTGTGGTATAAATAACAGCAGCAGTACACAAGCAATACCCCACATTGCAATCCAGACCTTTAGAGTAGCTGATTGATCAATAGCTTTGATGCATTAGAAATAGAGAGAAATAGATCTGATTCTACCTGAATGAATCAAAACTCATTTGGGTATATTACTGCATTTATTGACGGTTCCATCATGCTTCATGTGAAAGTGCTTTTTTCAAAGTGCAAATGCTGTATTTTATGAAAACTAGTTGAGTTATTTTGATTGACCTTAAGGGAATACAATATTGCAACATATATCGACCCAGCTTGAGATGTGTTGGCTTGTAGAATAAAACCAGCATTTGAGTCAGAAAATGCGAAGAAGGAAGACTTGAAGTTGCCAACCAATATCTCCTTATTTGATCAGTACAGAATTGCGAAGAAATATTGCTCTGTCACTTTTAAAATAAAAAATTGGAATGTTTTGGCTGAAATGAAAATGTCAAAGGAGGAAAAAAGAGTCAATGAAGTCAGTTATTTTAGCTTTGCTGCTCAAATAAAATGTGGTAGATGTTTAAAATATGTTTGTATGTCCCCGGCTGAACAAGGAAGAGTGATTGTTCCTTCCCTCTAGCTGCTCAACAAGAGGCTGATGAAAAATAACCAATAGAGGACAAAGGCTGTTCAAGGTGAGATACATCAGAGTCCTTCATCAGCTAGGCAGGGTTCAGTCTCTGGGGAGGACACCCACCCTTAATCCCTAACTCCCTGACTGTTTCCTCCTTCAGAGAAAGGAAGTGATAGACTGAACCTTGTGACCTTGTAATTCAGAATTGTACCCTCAAACATTAACCAGCCAAAATACGCTACTGAGAGATATCTTTGTGTTTAGTTGAGCAGTACAATTTCTCTTGATTTTTATATTCATCAAAGTGCCAGTATTCTTCATTCCATGTGCTGCTTAATTAAAGGGAGTGCAGTGTATAGATTGAGTGAAGAAAAAATCACCTGTGCATACATGTCATTAAGAAAAAAGCAGCAATTTTTGTGGTGAGCAGTGCAGAAGGAGGTCACCTTTTAAAGTGGCAACGTTTGACTGTGAAGTTGTCTCTACCTGTTTACAACTTCCCAGGGCCTTTGTGTAACTAGAGCATTCTGCTTAATATTAGCTGCTTATCTAGTGAGAATCTCACTGAACTGGTTTGAATCCTGTGATTTTTTTTTCCTGGTTCTTCAAGAAACTGCTTTTCCCGTGTGCTCAGACCAGAAACCATTATTGGTGCTGTCTAGCACAGGTAGCATCAGGTTAACAATAAGGCAACTAGAATTGCCCTGTGATGTTTTTTAACTGTTAGAGGGATGAGGGAGCAGCAAATGCTTATTATTCATTTTCTTGGGGAGTGGGTGTCAAATGAACAGAAAGTCCATCTCTGTCACCTTCCCAGAAATGCTTTTCTTTCTGCCAAGCTGATGGCTGTTTGCTATGGGAGCAAGTGCTCTCTGACCCTTCTGCAAGTGTTCCTGTGGCTCTCCCAGTAAACAGTATGCTGGGCTTTGGCAGCAGTAGAGCTATTTGACAATCACTGATTTGGGGTGTAGGCTACCATTACATCCTCCTTGCATCAGGGAGGAAGAGCAGGACGGAGGTTGTGGCTTAAAAGGGGTATAAGAAGGCACCAGTGGAGACTGTATCTTAAACCTCTGTCCCCCAGATTGTTTTTGGTGCTGCGTAGTGCATGAGTTTCTCTGATGTTGCCGCTTTAAAGCACACAGTTTTAAGCCAGTTCTTTGACTTGAAACTTAACAGAACATGCCAAAAAAAAACCCCAAAACCAAACCAAAAAAAATAAATTGCAATTACTTTATCTTACCATAATTTTGAAGGAATATGAAGAGAAATTGTGTGCTTAAGCCAGCACATGTCCTCCAGCTGCTCTGGAGAACATCAGCTTTGTCACCTGAACCTGTGAATGTTTCTGTGCTCATTCTGAGCATTCTTGCAGTACATGACTGCTAGTTATCACTTTCTTTTGGCCTTCTTGAAGAAAAGCTGGTCAAGAAAATCTCTTAGAACTGACTTAAAAATTAGTGCTGCAGTGTTTGTTCTTCCATCCTCATCGCACAGCTGAGGATGTCTTCTAAAGGCCTGTCTGCTGAACTGCTGTTATTCTAATGCATTCTTATTTATGGGCATTTCCAGAAAGTTCATTAGGGATATTCACCAGAGAAGCAGCAAATAACACAGTCTGTGTGCTTTCAGATACTTGGGCATTGAGCATGTTCCAAAGTGTTTTCTGAACAGCCGGCACCTGCCTCTAGCATGGCAGTTTCAGAGTGGAGCTGTAATGCCAGCATCACCTTCCCTAGGCCTGGGAGCAGCAGTATGAAGTAATGCATTGCAAGCAGCCTCAGACCTTATTCTTGGGCACTGTCCATTTCCCACGTTCATCCATGGAGGCGAAGAAGCTGTTTGTCAGCCTCCTATGGGCTGGTCATCACCATGGCACTCTTAACATGTAGCAGACTAGTAGAAGGGATGTTTTTGAAAGCAGCAATAACACAAAGTAGTTCTTAAGGCTTGGATACAAAGATCTAAAACTCTCATCATTCTGATGTTTTGAGAATAACCACATGGACAAAAAACTGCTTGCCCATGGCCCCCCCCCTTTGTGTTTGAACACATCCCTAGCATTAAAAAGTCCAATCTTTTTTTCCGTTTTCCATGAAAAAGGGAGTGTACTTTCCATTTTGATACAGTCATTTTTATTGAATGACTACCGAAAATGTTTCTCCCTTCTAAACAACATTGAGTCATTAACAGTTCATATTTTAAAGTGCTATCTGAGTGCAAATATGCAAAATTTTCTTAAAAGCTGACTTGCAAATGTTAATACAAGGATAAATGAACAGTTGATGAATAAGTCCTTCAGAAGCAAGCTGCTTTAGAAACACTCCATGTATTTTCCCCATTACCACATTTTAAAAAGATTTAAAATAATTATTGGAAGTCACTGAGTGCTGGTAAGTCTGCTTTCTGAATGTGGACTAATGGAATAAAGTGAAAATTATTCAGCTGCTGTTGCATTTTAATTGAATCATGCCATGGCTCTTACCGTATTGTATAGCCTTTGAATTTTTATTTTCTGTAGGCAGACAAAATCTGCCTGGGGGTCTCAAGTAAAAACCCTTACAGTAAAGCAGTAGATTGGGGAAAGGAAGGAAGAAAGAAACAGTGCTGAAGACTACGTATGTTTCTGTGCTATTGGAACATCCCTCAGTGCACTCCAGAGAAGTCTGGTTGCAGGTCCTGTCATAGTCAGAGAGATCAAAGTGTGACTGTCACCAGGGCTCTCATCAGGACTGGTGAGTGTGATGCTGGACCTAAAGGAGTAGGAAAGGATGGCTTGCCTTTTGCCATCTCAAAGCCTCTCAGGCCTTGGGCTGCCCCCATGGCACGTCTAGCAGCCCACTGGTGTGAGCTGGGACACCTTAGGGAGCACCCCTTCCTGGTCATACATGGGTCATACAACTGCTCTGGGCCTTTGGCTGCAAAGCTGAGGTCATGACTGCTTCCATCTCTCAACTTTTGCTAGTGAACTTTCTGTTTAGGTGGTGGCACACTTATAAGGAGAATTTTAATGAATTTCAATTTGCTTTTGTACTCTATTTCTTTTCTTTTTAAAAGTTGAGCTATCCATAAGAGCATCTCTGTGGCATGTTCTTGGTCACTTGTTGAAGTGCTGTGATGTCACCAAGCAGAGTTGCACTGATGTGCCAGCTGCCTTCCCCACCCAGGGACAGCAGAAATCTCTGTGGAAATTCCCAGCTCCAGAACTGCTTTGCTCGGAGATGCCTTAACATCTAAGCCCAGCTCACCACTCAGGTAATTTTCTCATTTCCATGGACTGAACTCAGACCTGGACCAGACACAGAATCAGCTGAGACTCTACATGAATTACACCACAGAGTATATTGTAAAGAGATGCTCATATGCTCCATCTGCATAGTCTTTGAATATCAAATAATGCTTATCTGTTTAAAATGCTGAAATAATTCTATTAATCCATATGAACTCTAAAGTGATGGTGAGAAGTATTAAAATGTCACTAAAATGCTAAAATCACAGCATTCAAATGGAACCTTCTTCAAAAGGAGGCTCACAGCATCTTACCCCATGCAGCAACATTAGAAGTAACTGAAGTCATCCAGAGTTTCTCAAAACCTGAAGAAAGATATGACTGAAAACACAGGAACTTGTAAATGGGCTGGATGCACGGCTGAGTTCAGGCCATTGTGCCTCCAATGACTCGATGCACGTTATAAAATCAGTCTGTTAGAGAAGTCCCTACACTTAGAAGAACAATTGTAAAGACCATTATACTTCAGTGAAATCACCGCAGTGCTTGGTGAGCTCTAAATAACAGTGGTTCTTAGCATTACCATAGTGATGTAAAGCATAATTTTCAGCATTTTCACTCGCAGAGTTTTACATATTTCATGGCATGTATTGCCAGGATCTCTGCTGTACCCTGCTGTTTTGTTTAGAAGAATCACAGAACCATAGAACTGTTTAGGCTGGGAAAGACCTCTACGATCTCCATTCCAACTGTTAACCCAGCACTTGCATCTTCACCACTGAACTGTAAGTTCACATGCCACATGCCTTTTGAACATTTCCAAGGATGGTGAATCTACCACTTCCCTGGACAGCCTCTCCCAATGCTTGATCACCCTTTCAGTGAAGAAATTTTTACTAATATCCAATTAAACCTCTTCTGGTGCAACATGAGGCTATTTCCTCTTACAGAATTTGCAAATGTGATAGCAAACCAGGTCTGAAAATGGAATCTTTGAAAGGCTACAAATATTTTTATTTCTTTTTTCTCTTTGTAGCTGCAACTCTGAAAGAATTTTTAATCTGGTTTCACTAAAGATTTTATAGCACGCCAAGTGTATTGGAAGACACACGTCCTCCAGTGGTAAACTGGCTAGCTAACTGTGCAATTGCCCAGAGCAGCTGCAACCCTGTACAGCTAATTCCTTCGGAAGCGCTGATGCACTGAGAACATGTGCATTTCAAGAGCTGAGATCGGCTGCTTCATCTTGGCAATGGAAAGGGTTTTGTGAATCAATATCCTTCTGAATTTTAAGAGCACTTTCATGGAGGACCTAGTCTTCTATTGCTGAAAAAAAACCCCAAACCACTTGGTTTCTACAAATATAATGCTACTTTTCTGCAGCCTTAGGTGGAAAAATTTAAGGGGAGAAAGGAGAATTTTGCAAAGGAAGGTTGGTAATGTTTGAGAAGGAAGGTCACTGAGAAAGAAAAGTCAGGAAAACCATGATAGCTTCTAATAAACACTGTGAATGGTCATTCCCTGGTCATGTTTTGCTTCTATACAACACCACAACTGAAGTATCTTGGCAAAGGTTGTCTTGACACCATCCTGAGCACCGTGTCAAGCTACTACCTGCTGACAATTTTATAGAGGCGCTACTCAGGCAGTGGCCCAACCTGCCGAGGAGCACTGCCTTGGGCCATGTACTAGAAACATAACTTGCCATTGCTGATTTAAAGAGCCCTGTGGGGCCATCCTCTCACCCCGTGTTTGTGTGCGGGCCACTTGTGTGGCCTGAGCATTTAGAAAGTTTCACAAGCACTAATTGCCAAGGATGCTTTCCTGCAGCCCCCCACGCAAGCCTGAGGCTCATGTATGGCTGCTCTGCTGCCAGCTGGACTGAGCTGCTTTCCACCTGTTGTCAGTCTAAACTGGCACAGGACTGGTCTTGGAGTGCCCCTGGACGTGACCATTCTTGCTTTGAAGTAACGATGCTGTTTATTATTGACTTCAGACAGCTGGGAGCGAAGCCTGGTCCTGATTTGCATTTAATCAAGGGTATTTTTCTCCTTTCCTTTTTCAGCTTTGCTTTGCGGCTTGTTTTTCCTTTTTTTGTGGATATTAAAAATATGCAATAAAAAGGATCTGTTAGTGTTCAGCACTATAAAAATCAGAGCTTTGTTGTTCCCTGGAAGCAATTTCTGAACTTTCTCTGCCTGACAGTGCCAGTAGATTTTCCAGAGCCAATAATCACAAAATGTCAGCATTGCTAAATGTGGATAATAAATTTTCAACAGTTCCATAACATGATTTTACCAGACACTAAAAAGGTCAAGCATGAACTGTAAATAAATTCCCATCTCCCAGCTATATGACTCTTTAGCTAGAGAATAAATTATCATTAAGATAAGCAGTCAAACTGTTATTATCCTGTTTTGTAATGGCCTTGTATTTTGTTAGGTAGCTGGGCTCTCCCGCTAAGATAAGAAGGCCCAGTTAGACTGAAAATTCCTCTTTTGTAGAAAGGGGTGTGAAGAAGACAAATTTTAGAAAGAATTTTGAACCAAATGTAGACTATGTAGTCAGGCATCCCCTTTCTATGATTTTCTTGAGCTCTCTGGAACCAGATGAACAAAAATTGAAGGAAAAGTGTATGCAAAGGGCTGAAGAGCAAGGCAAACTCTTCTTCCCCTTTCTTGTTGGTGTCACGATGAACATGCACTCTGTTTTCTTCTTTGGGAGCCTTCTGGATTTGTACATATGCCCCTGTCAGGAGAATGATGCACAGTGCCAGTGCCGGAATTAGAGGGAGGGTGCATGATTTGTCCATGTCCAGGAAGAGTCATGGCGGAAAGATGCCCACATTCCACCTCCTTCCTGAAACTGAAAGGTCTTACCATGTCCAGTACAGAATTTGCTTTGGGTACAGATGGGACCTGGCTTTCAATTGAACCCTCTGTGTCCTCTCAGCACTTGCAAGAACAAATCACAGGGATGACCAGACCAACACATATTCAGTAGCTGTTTTGGAAACTGGGTAGGATATCCCCTGCATCAGCAATTTAACCAGCTCTGTACTTCACCATCTCAGAGCCAGTGCCAGTAAAAGCACGCTTTGAATGTGGTCTGCAGATTCCCGTGGCAGGCTAGAAAGCTGGACTTGGACCAGACTCTTCTGTGCACTCACCAGAGAGCTGAGCCTTCTCTTCCTTTTTGCTAAAGTCCCAGGTTTTCTTGGTGGGAAACTGACTTTGGATTTTGTTCCTGCACAATAAAAGGGTTCAGATGGTCATTTCCTTTATCTCCACCATTGCCACAGGAGCCTCAACCTGTATTTCAATAGCAAGTGAAAATACCAAGAAAATCAGTAATTTGCCACTGTGATTCAGACTTGAGTCTGAACCACTCTGTTAAAAAATAGAGTCACCAGCTGCATTTCATCTCTGTTTTTAAGCATCACTGGAAGATTTGACAGTGTGCCATGGAAATGGTAGGAGGAGGGGAAGAGGGTTAACTCCAGAACATTGCCTGCCACCAGGGTGAGCTCCATGCACGGGAAATCCGTGTGTGAATCTGAGTATTTGATACTGAGGCAGGGGGAAGAAGGAGCCCAAATACTCAGACATGTCTGTGTGTACAGGTCTGACCTGATATTCATTGCAAACCTCTCCAGACCCCAGGTACTTGAGTGGCACTTCTTATTAACAACAATATTCAAGTGTTGTATATCCTTGGAGCTGAGAAATGGTAATTTTGTGTAGGACACTCTTTACTGCTTGGGAAGTCCAGAAAAGTCCAGAGGTCTTCCTATACTTTAGCAAAACCTCTGTGAGGTTGAAACATCTGTCTAAGTTAACTTAGAGGGAAAAGAGATACTGTTGTATTTTCCCCATAACCTCTGTAATAGTGTCTTTCTGTAGTATTTAAATGACCTTTATGGGAAAAGGAATCCATGGAGAACAGGTCTTGGAGGAGCAAGATGGTCCTGCTACGACCAGCTCCTCTGCTGGGAATCAGTAGTGCATGGTGGGGTGTTTGCATGAGTTTTAAGGGGATAAAGTAAGAAGTGAACAGAGTAAAAGTTTAGATATGAAAAAATGAAAAATATAGAAAAACTTGGGAAAACAAGACTAAGAGAGAAGCAGGAAGAAAGGCAAAGGTTGACTGCTTTGAAAATGGAAGGAAGGGCTAGAGCGACTATGGGAGACATGGATAATGAAACAATCCCTCCCAGGACAGCAGGGCCCATGCACACCAGATGGTACTGCCTTTGTGGATGGCAGTGGAGAATCCCAAATGCTTTGCATCAGGAATCTTTGTCACCCAGTTCTTTTGGGGAAAATGGGATTAGCAGCACTCACAGAAAGATGAGTTTGTCGTTGGAAAGGCTTAGCTGGGATTGCTCAGACTATCAAGATTACCTGTTATCAGGGCCTTGTGGAGCAACAAGGAAAAGATTAAGAAAGGCAATTATTTTTCATGTATTACAGAGTTTCTGTATGTCCCACAGGCACTCTTGCTGAGGCCACCTGAAGATCCACACCGTAGTGATAACAAATTAGATTTTTCTGTATTCTTCTATGCACAGTAAAAAAGATGTTCTTTGTAATATTCTACTGGATAAGACAGAAACTTTTTGTGGACGTGCTGTAAGTGCCCATTAAAACATACAATGCTGATCTATCACCCCAGTTTCTGTGCAGAGCAGTCCATCACCTTGTAGGTTGAGGAATGTTCCAAGGCTGACTTTTCCAAAGCCAGAATTCACGTGAAATGAAAAACAAAAAAAAGAAAAAAAAAAAAAAAAAAAAAAAGGAAAAAAAAAAGAGATGAAGGCTGCAAACTTGAGAGGGAGCTGGTCTTTGATGTAAATACATTTGCTTTGGTGCAGTAGAAAGTTGAGATATAGGAATGAAAGCTTTCTCAAACATTCATGTGGGACACATAGTTGAAAGGAGACTAGAAAACTGATAGAGCAGAGTTTCTCAGAACTGGTAGCTTAATGAGAAGAAGAAGAAATAGCTTGTCAACATTTTTATTGGCCAAAATAACTTGTTATTTGGTTGATTAATCACCATGTGAACATGGGATGAAATACCTATGTTTAACGAGGACAGGAAGGTGATGCTTTGATGCTGCTTAAGCTGATTTTGCCCAGAAACTCTGGGTGACATTCACACATGAGACATCCCCATGGACCAGCCAGTGTGTCTCCATGTGAGGGCCAGGGCCTGGCTGCACTGGTCCACAGGGGCACTCTGCCCTTGCTAACTTGTTTGACCTGAGCTTTATGCCAAGCTGTGCCCCAGTGCTGGAGTTTTTCCTCTCTCAGGGTGCCTGGTTCAGTCACATGAGCTCCTGCTTGGCTGGTGACCATGAGCTTTGGGGAGTGGACCAGGAAGCCTTCCCAGCCCTGCTGAGCCAGTGGCATTGGAGAAGCCCATCTAAGGTGGTTTTCCTACTGCTGGTTTGGAAATTAGCTGTAATTTTACTAACGGATTCCTCTGAGCCAGGCCAAACTGCTTCTGACACCTCGCAGAAACCTGTCTTGGAAAAATTATGCAGTGTCCTGTTGACTCAGCCTTTCCATCAGGTGTGTTTGGATGCGAACACCAGCACTGCTGGTTGGCAGGGATGGGAGCTTGGCTCATGCCCTGCCCAAGTGCTGCAGCTGGCAAATCACTGCTCATAAATAGTTTTTCCAAAGACAACCACCTCCTACTGTAAGGAAGATTTATTTATGGAAAATGTTTTAAAGTGATTATACAGCACCTGACATAAATTGCCCACACAGAATAAATGGACAGGTGGATGATCAGTTAATGCTGGCTGCTTTCCATTGTATTGTTTTGGAGATATCAGGTAATGGATGGCTCATATGCTCTGCAAATTATATAAATAATTCAGTTTACATCTAGGAAAATATGACTTGTCCACAAAGCACAGAATTACTGTGCTGTGTGGCTCAGAGATCCCTTTAAACCATTTCAGTCGAGTGTAATAAATTAGGACACAGTGAAGTTTATTTTCTTTACCATTGCTGTTTTTTGATTCAGCTGCTGCACAGATCTGTGTGAAATTCTATTGCCTGTACAAATATTACAACACAAATTTTAGAGTAAGGTCAGAAACAATAGAGGTACTGCTGTAGGAAGGCTTCATGGGATATTTGCTTACACCATTACAAAGAAACAGAAATTTCATACTGCTTTTGTTTGGATCACCAAAATTTTATGGTTTTAAGCTATTACTAAAATTGACATGCCCTAAAGAGAGACTTTTCCCTAAAACAGAGCTCTGAAAACACCTCCCAATGGCTGATCACATTTGAAGTCAATGTTGAAATTCTGCTGAATTACAGAACAGCATGATTTTCCCCCAGATGTTTCTCTTCTGTAGTGAAGCATGTGGTTACACTTCTGAAAGCAGTTGAATTACTATTGCAAAGAAGTTGCCGCCCACTGGGATGCTTAGTTTGCCTTAACTGTGATTTTTTTTTTTTTATGTATTTGATGATGTGACTGTAACTGAAGAGTCCTTATGTTAACAACTTGTCAAGAAAAGTTGACTTCTCTCAAAGTTTTCTACTGTTCACTTTTCCTTTCATTAAGAACCTTTTTTGTATGGGTGCAGCAGTTAGGAAAACTCTTCTTTATAATTAGTGAATCAAATTATCCATGTTTCTATTCCAGACTTTTTTATTAAAATGCATAACCTTTATTTTTATGAGCAGTGCATCAACAAGTCAGAGCCATTTCTTATTCTAAAACACCTTAACCACCCCCAGAGCTACACTATTTAATTCCCCTGTGTACCTACAGCATATATAGAGGGACTGTTATACCCGTAAATGAATTGCATGATCCATGGGGGATGTTAAAAAGGTAATGAAAAGTTAATGTGGTATTTGCTTCTTTTTTATATGCTTATTAAAATGATTTATAACTGTGATGTTTATCTAAACCCACAATTAGAATATTAGATTAAGTGTTTACTTTTGATGTGGTACATGTAATTTTGTAGAAAGCCAGAATACCATTTCAGACTGGTGCACAGGGAATTGAGAGAACAACTTAAGTTGTTTCTCGATTAATTACTGTTCTCATTTGTGTCACCTCCTCTCTGAAAATGTCTCTAAATTAGGAGGGCCTGATATAGTATTGTACTGATATTTACCATCTTAAAAAGTTGAATTGGTAGTGTTTCCAGGGGAAATAAAATCTACCGAGTGTTTCAAGTGCAGAACAGTACTAGAAACCAGGTCAAATGATGGCAGGTCTCTGTTCCCCGTGGGGCTGTTTGTGGCTGGTGTGAAAGGAGCTGATGGATGCAGCTCAGACCCTCAGTGGGGAGGTATCAGCCCCACACACAGCAAGATAGCACAGGCTGGGAACCTACTAACACCCCACAGACCTGCTCACAGGACAGCTGGACACATGGGCACGGTTGAGCTCTGGTGTTTTCAGTGGTAGAAAATTACTTTTTCCACGTTTGGCAGCTTCTTTCCAATTCTGGGACCCCATGTGCCTGGTTCAGCAAGCTGGTGAGTCATGGGTGAGACTGGGCAGTGGTGCATGGGATGTTGAGTCACAGATCCTAGGGGACATTGTGGCACTGCTCTACACACTGGTGAGACAAGCAGGTGTGCAGTGTGTGAGACTTGAAGGGTCTGAAAGACAGTGAGAGGGGAGTGTGGAGGAAGACCATAGGCATGGAAGCAGCCCTGGCATTTTGGGGAGAGTGGACATCCCTCTCCTCTTCTGTGTCATCCTTGAGGCACTGGAGGCAGGGGCTCACTCTCTTGCCAGGCACAGCTGTGAACATGCAGAGGCCTTAAGGGAACCAACAGCGTGGAAGATCCTAGTTTTGGGATCTGGCCCAAGCTGCCTCCTCAGCTTTGCAACAAAGGTGTTGTGTGAGTAAAGAATCACCCCCTCTGCAGGGTGTGTGGCCACGTCTCTGAGCGGTGGAAGGTGGAAATGTGTTCTGGCTGCAGGAGTGGGAGCTGAACATTGTCCCACTTCAGAATGTCCTGCAGGAATTCTCCTGAGTTGCTTTGGGAGTGCCTTGCACATGGCCAAGGTACATGGGCCTGTGGGTCTGTCCTTTGGAGTGACCTGCTTAACTGATGCTGCTGTGGCCCATAAGAAGTTGGGCATGTTCCTCTCAAATGACACTGTAGCCCAAATGTGGGAGACCCAGGGAACAGGCAGAGTCCCCACCTCCATCTCTAGCCATGACAATTAACTTTTGTAGCAGGGAAAACACTGCATGGAGATATTTCTCCCGTACTTTGGAAGGATGTTCAAGATGCAGAAGATATTTGTCATGTTTAATGATGAGGCAGAGCTCATATCCAGGCCTCTCCCTCATGTTTTGGCATCTTTGGCTTGATTAAAGGGGAAAAGCCTGGACTTCAGTGGGGCAACCTCTTCTTCCCCATGTAGAAAGCTATAAGTGCTGGGAGCTCTTCCTTCTCAAAAGATCATTTGAGAGCTGCAAAGAGAAGGGTATGTGGAAGGTCTCTTTGCTCTGTTCTCTACATTGCTGAGATTTGCCATTTTGGCTGGGTGGTGGCTGCAGGTGAGGGTACCTGCCCAATGTGCAGGGGTGGACAGGATGAGAAACAGCCACATGCAACCTACTGAGGATCTGGGGGCCAGCAAATGGTGTGCACCAAGGGCAAAATTCAGCAAAATTCATCAAAAGCTGAATTCACAGAGAAAAAAACCCAAACCCTAAAAAAGTAATAGACTAAGATATAGAGGCCAAAAGGATTTCTATCAGACAGCAGGATCCATGGGCAGCCCTTGCAGCAGCTGCCCAGGGTTGCTCTCATGGGCCTCTGTACTGGTGGAGCTCATAATCCCCAGCACCTTCTTCGAGTCTCCTGGCTTCCACTCTTCCCTTCAAAGGTGATGGCGCATGGGACTAAACCCCACTAAAACCTTGGTACATAGAAGTAGAAATAGCTCCTAATCAGGCAGCAGCTGTGCCCTGTTTCTGGGTGGGTTTTTGTCATTTCCTTGCACTGTCCTGCCCTCTGCATATGTACAGATATGACCAAAATCTGTGGCTTCTTGCTCAGGAAAATCAAAATCAGATGCAAAAAGAGTGTGTAGTTTCCAGCACATCTTTCACCCACACAGCCCAAGAACCAGTGACCACTTTTGGTTGGTGTGGGAAGCTGTTCAGGAAACTAGATCTTTCATGGGAGGGTTGGAATTCCTATGAACTGCAAGACAAAAGCAACAAAAATAGCTGACTGTCCCAAATGACATTTCTCAAGCCACTAATCCAGCCTCAATATTGGTAAAATCCTATTCTGTGTATGACAATAGGAGCAGCTGGGCATGCACCCGTTGTCAAAGCAGAGTGTGGGAGGCAGTTCCTGTCCTGTAGCCTGTGCTATAATAACAAGCCATACATAGGACTGGGGAGATGCAGCCAAGTGAAGTGGATCAGAGGTCGAGGTTATTTCCCCAGCTTTTTCTGGGAAGGTGAAGGTAGACAAAGAGATGTGCTATATGGCAAGAAAAGTGAGGAAGATGAAAAGGAGCAAGCTGGAGGCTAGGAACAAAGTGGGGCTGAGATGAAGAGATGCCAAAGGAAGGATGGAACAAATTCTGGACTGAAGGACCGAAATAAATTCTTCACCAGACAGGGGGATTCTACTTGACTTTCACCTCCTGATTTCTAAATGGTTATTTGAGGATTGTGAGTGACACCAGTGATGTTCACCAATGTGGTAAAGGTACAAAGGCACCTCAGACTTAATGATGGAAGTATTGCATTGGCAGAAATGAGATGTAATTCAGCCTTCATTCTCACAAGCTTTTAGCTATCTGTAGCCTTTTAGCTGCTGTTTAGCTTCTAACATAGCATTGATTAAGATCAGACATATTGTCAGCAGCCTTTCCAAAGCAGATAGTATCACAAAGATAGCACCAGTGTCCCTCGCATGTGGGCAAAAGCAGCATGGCTTCACCAGGGTGGGTTCAATCGCAGTAACAGCTTGTGATCTTCACCATACTACATGGATGCCCAGTAGGCCTGTCAGCATTTGTGTCAGCATTTTCTTTATAAACTCTTTGGTTTTATTTTTTGACTGACAAAGTGACAATTGCATGTGTTGCTGCCTCTAAGCTGAACAGAAGGATATGAGAAACAGTGTTTTTCTGCTTCTATGAAGAGAACTGTTGGCTGAGTTTCAAAAAAGTAGATCAGATGCTGAAGTTCGTGTCACTGAAGGTATTTTAGCGTGTCTGACATCTGAGTTAATTCTTTTTTCCATACAGGAAAAGCTGAGTTTGAAAGTTTGGAGGTGACCAGACTCAGGGGCATGAGCTGGGCCACAATGAAAACAAAATAGTCATCAGAGATAATCAGAGACTTTCTGTTTCCAAGGGTTTGATGCTTTTGTGTCTGTGGACTGACTGGTCATTGCACTAATATAATTTCAAGCTTCTTCAATTGCATGAAGATGTGCTCAGGTAGGCACAACCTGCTCCTCTTCCTTCCCTTCTTCACTAATGTCCTCCTGAATACCCCCGGCACAGAGTAGCTTGAAATAAGGGGTCCTCTGCTGGTTCCACACATGCAGCAACATGGACCAGAGCACATCCAAACTGGAGGGTGCTTAATGTAGTCTTTACTTCACTTCATTGTCTTAGTGGAGTTGATTGGATCAGAGTGCAACCTTTCTGTGTCTTCGCCTTGCACCAGGAACCAAAAAAAGTTTGCTGATTCTCAGGAAAGTGTGTTCCTACCCGATCCCCTTCTCTGAGTGGGTAACATGGCACTTGCCTTGGTCTCTAGTTTGTATCTGCCTCTTTCCTGTGTCTCCCTCATCAGAGTAAATGCCACAGCATCAGTCCTTCAAGGGCTTCATAGAGCTTTTGAGTCTACTATCAGAGCTTCATTCCCCATCTTATTTGACCAGAACTGTTCTTTTGGTTTCGCTGAATACTGTTACTATGCAACATAACAGTAAGCAGCTGGGTGTGATGTTGGATGGAGTTTGTTGCAACTGTGATAAAAAACATGTGCTTAATGTTATTTTTAGAGTTGTGTTTGTTAAGAGGTCATAAAGTTTTAACCTAAATACAGCTTTGTATAAACACACAGCTCTTAAGCACCTTAATACTGAGATCAGTATGTTTCTCCAGGTTCAAACTTGCTTACACAATGGAAAAATCATAGTTAAATGCAGAAATGAAGAAGTTCTTTCATATTCCCTTGCTGATTTTGGTTTTCTTCATGTAACACCTTTTTGATAAGAAAATCATTGTGGTGACTGATCGGTCTGGTGGGTCACTGTGTTGAGCTGCTGGGAGGTAGTGATCGCTGTGGTTCAGGCTGATGCTTGCAGCTGGCCTCATCCATCCATTCATCCAGGGGCCACTCTGTACTAGTGCTCATATTCCACTTCTAAGAAATCCCCTTTAATTTTATCTCTTTGCCTTGTCTCTTGAAAGGAACATGATGGGTACTGTATGTCCTTGCCCAGTCTTTGCATCTATCCCCCCACTTCTCATGTGTGTGCGTGCAGGTCTGCAAGTGCACACACATTTGTTAACCCACACTTGAGCTTGTGTTTCACAGTTGCACTCCTTCAAGTCAAGCAGCACTCTCACAGTTTTCTAGCACCAGCAACCTGGTTGACCTTTCTTGAAACTTTGAACTTATGCTCAAGTTTCATTAGTCCTAATGAACCAAGACTTTGCACTTGGAGGTTCAAAGATCCTGTGCCAGCAGGTGTGTAAGAATACAGAGACAGCTTGCATCTGAAGGGTTGGCTTGAGAGGCAGCCCACAGAAATCTCCTCTTATTTCCTCTGCCATTTCATAGGGAGAAAACCTCCAAGAATGACAATGGAGGAATAAAAGTATTGTCTTGGTTTATTTTCAAAAATGCAATTGATTTTTAAAACTGTTGTTAACCATAAACTTTTAAACAGTGGCTTCATTAATACTTAACTCTGAAAATAGGTATTTTCAATCTGGAATTGTGCTAATTTCTGTTGCTAATTTAATGTTTCTTGTTTCTCAGGACCATTCTGATCTCTGAGAATCAAAGGTAGCTGCTCTTATTGCAGGTCTTTTGTCACTGACTGGAGGAAATGTTCTCAGTAATCCTGTTGGAGGCAGCAAACAACAAAGAAATGGCTAAAATACAGTGATGCTGTTTATCTAAAAGAAAGCCTTGAGCACTTTAGTCACAGCAAAGCTATTTGTAAAAGGCCTGCAAATGCTCAAGGACATTCCTCAAGGTCTGAGGCAGCAGGAAGGTGACCCGGCACAGGAGATCACAATGTTTTAGCCTGTGGTGTATTCACTGCCTCCCCTGCTCCTGCTGCATTCACTGTCTACAGCGCAGCTCCTGCGTAATGGTTTTTGTCATTCTCACTTCTACATCTGCTTACACGAGTACTCAGAGATTTTAACTTAATGAAATCATTCCCCTTGTTTCAGAAGGAGCTTGGCTTTTCATAGTATCCCATGCCTCTGCCACATGCCTGAGGGCAGGCCTTTCAACTTGTCGCTCATCGTGAATGCAAATGCAGTATGTCTATGCCATTAAGTGACACTGCTTGCACTTAAAATGTAAGATGCTTCCCTAGCATAGCTCAATTCCCGAGGGTACCGGCGTCCATGAAGTTGTGCTGGCAGAGACCTCAGCCTTCTTTGTGTCACGCTTGTATCTTCGGCATTTTAATGGCCTCTTGGGATCACAGGAGTGAGGGTGGAAAAGAAAGCTTATCAGGAAATACTGTAGTCTGAATTGCACAACTGAATGAAAGAAGACAGCATGTCAGATAGATAAGTGTCACAAAATTATATGTATTTTGGGGTAAAATTCACAGAAGTCAGTGGTGTTTACTCACTGTGGGTTTCCAGTAAGAAGCAGTCAGGTACACAACACTCACCAGAGATAGTTTTGACCTTGGCCAATGGATTCAGTTATATTTTCCTCAAAGGTCTGGATGGAGGTTCCATCACCAGGAAGGCCCTCACAGTATCTCACACATGGGGCAAACCCCCAGTGTTGCTGGTCTCTGTGAGCACTGTGAGGACATTCCAAGAGATGCATAGCAATACTTTCCACTGGAGATCATGAGAGCAAATTCATCCCTTCTTACATCACTTCATCCTGGAGGTGGTCCACTGGAAAATGAAGGAATACTCAAATCCTGATGAGCCATCTCTTTCTTGCCAACAGCCAGGGGATAAAAGGTAAACGAAGGCAGGATGTGAACCATTGCTGACCTCTTTCCTTTTCCTGGCTTCTAGGAGGGATATCTGTCTGTCTTTATTTCCTTCTCTTTCCTTGATCTTGCCTGCTCACTGGGGATAAGTTTTGACCACTGCCTGTTTGCCACCAGCTCCTCTCTTCCCTGATAGCTGAGCACCCGGTGCTGCTGGCATCGGCAGCTGCAGTACTAAGTGAAAAGGCACTGCAGTCAGATTTCTGGTCTCCATTGCAGCTCTATATGTATAATGGTTTCTTTCAAATCCATCTTTAAATACACTAATTCAAAAAGAATTCACCCCAGAAGAAGAGATATTGGACATGGTGCACTGAATTCTGAGTCACCAAAACTCAACTGAGAGATCCCCAAGCAACCCAATCTCAGCTGTCCCTTCTCTGCATGGAGAGTTGGACCCGAAGACTTCTGCAGGGTCCTTTCAAGCCTAATTTTTCCTATGAGACTTTTATCATCTCTGTATGGCTCAGTACAAGTAACAGCACCAAATGTGCACTGACACTTTGCACACAGGCACAGACTTTGGTGGCAAACAGTAGCAGAAGACTTCAGAGTTGACTTTAAAATTGCATTTGGACATGATAATTAATGCACTTTTCCAAAGACAAGGGTCTCCCACAGGTGTTTGTGACCAGAACTGCTTCAGATCTAAAGCTAAAACACCAGGATCCTTCTCTGACTCTTGCTTCTGCTCCTTCTGTTTGGTTGGGGGTTTTTCTAATATCATTATCCAGGATAATTATAATTCTCATAAACCGCACAGTTTTCTTCTATCCCTAGGTCCTTTTAATTAGTCAGAGAAAATTCCAAGTACACCGTAGATCCTGATGGTCTTGGCCTGTCAGGTTTCAGCACAGCTCTTTTATGACTGAGAGCCCTTCCCTACAGATCTTTATGGAGGTGGCAGGGCAGTATATTTGGAGAATGGGCCTGGCTCAGTGGTCTGGCAGCCAGAGCCAGGAATAAGGACAGATCTGCTGATTCAGTGTCCTACAAACATAGCTGATCTCATTGCAGTGAAAATAGGTCACTAATCACACATGGCCAGCATCCAAAAACTAGCCAGGAAAATTGAATATCTGCTGGCTGAAAACTCTGTTTTACTTGAATGCACAGAAAGAAAGCAGTCTGCTTTAATTTGTTTAAAACCACCACCCGATTATGTGACCAGGAGATGAAGACAGTGATCTCCCTTCACTGTTATTTTTTCAAGCAAGCAACTCATTTATTGTTCCAGCCCATCCTTTGCTTTCGTCCTCACACATTAAAATAGTGTGTAGTTCACACTTCTGTTTTTAACCTCAGTTAGAGCAAGTAGATCTGATTTCCAAGGAAAAAATTAGCACCAGCCTATATGTTGATGACACTGATTTCTTTTATAGGCTTTTGTCGAGTAAAAACACTAAGGTAGTATTGCCAGAATTAGATCTTTCTAAATAAATGTAACACCACAGTTCCTGGCTTGGTTTTTTTTTTTTTGTATTTTTTTGTTTGTTTGTTTTTGTTGTTTTTTTTTTAAAGACAAAACCATTATTTTATTTTTAAATAATTCTGAGTTTTCTTTTTAAGCTGGTTGCCCATCCTGACATCCTGAATAATTTAATGGAAGAGCACTTAGCTTGCAGCAGGGCTGAGAGTTACTGATGTGTAATAAGTGTACCCTGATGTTACACAATGTGCATGGTGGGAGGGAACGGCCAATCAATATAAATGAATCCCTTTTTCCATTAAATAGATGTTGTCTCTCTCAGGCAGTAACTGGGAAGAATATGAATGCTTTATAGGGATAAGAACTACTCAAATTTTAGATCTGTCTCTGTCTAACTGAGAGCAGCTCAGGCACATTTCTTTTTCTGAACATCATCACCTGGTAAGCAGGGGTGATCTTCACCTTCAATTGTGAACTGAGTGATGACATGCCCATGTGAAAAAGGGTCATTGAAATGTGAGTAATTGTTAGAACAGTCAGAGGACTTGGTAAGAAATAATTACTTGTACAATTGAACTGAAGAGGCTGGTTAAAAAAATTGCACATGCAAGTTTGTAGCAACTTTTTTAGCATATATGCTCTTTAATGTTCTCAAACTACGTGAAAAGGAAAGTGATACATGAGAGTGGGTAGTGCAAGACCAGAGACTAGCTCACAGAAGCACTGGAATTGCCTGTGTGTTATGCTACAGGCAGTAGCTGTAAGGTCGTTTTGATCTCCTGCCACTGGAGCTGGTTCTTTTCATGGGCTCTGGAGGCAAATTGCTCCTCACTCCTCCCCATCTCCATCATTTCTGCTACCTGCCCCATCTCTTGTGTGCTGGTTCAGGCTCTTGACTAAGAGACAGCCATACCATACTAACTTCCCAGGGAGGCGTTTTCCAACTGGACAGGTCCTGTGCTTGCCCACACTACCCAACAAAATGATTCACAGCAGTCCCCAGGAGGGAAAAAGGAAGAGCAGAGGAAAATGGCTTGTTTCAGTAGTTCAAGTTCTGCCTCTCACCCCATGGCCAGTGATCTCTTGTTGCAAGTAACAGGCAAAAGTTTGTGTAACACACAGAGCCACATCAGATTATGAGACATGGTCTTTTAACCTGAGGGGATTCATAGTGAGTGAAGCAGTAAGGCCAGCCCTGGCCATGCTGTCTCCACGGCAAAAGCCACAGTCACTGTTATGCATCAGTGACATTTCTGTGCAGTACTCAGGCTGAAGCTAACGTGGGAACAGGCGTTCTCTATCATCACCAGACAGAGTTTAGCTTTTATTTACAAAGAAGAGGTTTTGTGACTCTGAGAATCTCTCTGATGGTAGAAGATCCTTCTAGTCCCTTAAGGCTGATTCGGCTAGTGGAGATCAAAGGCAGTTTTTGATGGATGTTGTGTGCCCAACTTACTCTTACTGGAATCTCACATTAAGTGAGAACAACTGATTTCTTAGATGCTACACAACTGTTTATGTAACTTCATGAGAAACATTCATCAATTGTGTAATACAAGCAGATTTTTCAAAGCACTGAAAATTCAGATGAAGAACTGAAATCAGATCTGAGACTGGTTTCAAATGTCCTGGTCTGTCAGGTTATATTCTGGGTTTAGATCCTTACCTGACATAAATTAAACCTTTTTGTCTTCCGTCATCTGAAGCCTACATAGAGTAGCACGTAATACTTGTAACCTTTCCTCGGGAGTGAACGTGCTGAAGCAGTCAAGGTATCTTCAGCTAAGGAAAGCTTACAGTCCCTCAGAAGGGTCTGCAGGCCCTCTAGGAGCAGGGCAGTGTGGCCTTGGGTGAATTAATTTGTATTTTCTTTGGCGTGTGCACATATAATGACATATTTAAGCCTCTTGTTTATTTGCTTAGTCAGGGAAGGTTTAAGAGGGAGCAGTGGAGGGATGAACACCAGAAACATTCAAGCCCGGTGTAAGGTAGGAATAAGTTGCCTTTAGGAAATCACTCCTGAGCAACTGAAGAAAGTCAAAGGCAGCTGGAAAGAGCAAGCTTTAAGCAAAATAACCCTAGTGGTTATCCTGTGGGGCATATCAGAGCAAACCTCAAATGACACCATGTAAATAAATCTTCAGTGCTGACTGCCAAATATATGTACATCAAAAGTCAAGCCCTTGTCCATGGACTCACATAACACAGTCTCAGTGGAGTTTATCTTTTCTGGCCCCTTTAACCCAAAACAAAGTTATTGCACAAGACTCTGAATCAGTTCCAATGTACCGCATGTGCTGGGTTGTCAGCCAGTTACTGGCAGCTCTCACTGAATTTTCTATTTCTCTTCAGTATGCACATGCTTCTGCACAAGCACACTGAAAAGCATTTCCAATTCCAACTTAAACCCACAAATCCACGGAAATTCTAAGTTAAGCTCATAGCCCATAACAGTTGTCTTATGACATGAACTGATTAAAGCGATTCATCCTTTTATGATCCTTTGATGAAGGAACTTCTGTTTGGAGAGAAATGTACTGGATTTCATGCTTTGAGCATCTCATCTGAGTTCTTCATGTTGCCATAAGACAGAACAACTTGTTTTCTTATCTTAAATAAAAAAAGAAATGTTCTGCCTGATATTGTATCAGCATGTAGTTCTGTAATTCCTGTTCTTCCAGAATCTTGAGATACTTAAATTCTGTCTTGATTCTGTTGCCATGCTTGTGAGGTAGGTAAATGTTGTTATTCACCTGTTTGCATGGAGAAAGACCAGTCCAGAGTGTACCTTGTCCAAATCCATGAGCAGTTGTAGCTGTGCTGAGAAGGGAACTGGGCTCCTACTCTGTTTTCAGAGTTAGACCTTGTACCTGGGAGTTCAAAATAGGTTATTTATAAATTGGCTGTGGAAACATTGCAGTTTATCTTGTGACAGATATTTGGGGACTTTAAAAAGGAGGATTGAGTCTGGTACCAGACTGCATCTCGGGGATTTTTCTACAGTTTTTTTTTGTAGCCTTAAACTTTGCTTCCTAAAAACCGTAAGTAATATAAGTGTATATCAGGACATAAGTAATATTTTTCAGTTGCATGGGACCCAGTCTAACAGGTCCTGAAAAGATTTCCCCTGATGTAACATAATGTCAGCTGGGCTGGCAAGAACAAATTCATGAGCAGTTCCCAGGTGCGAGGAGCAATGATGCCAGAATATATATCTATGCACTGAGAGGAAAACACCTAGCTACTTTTTTTATATATATTTCTTCAGTCACCAAGCAGGAAGCAGTTTCTTTGTGGCATAGCTTTCTGCTTCAGACTGCCAAAAATGCACTTCACTTTGAGCCTGCAGTTTTGCATAGAACATCCTTATTTTCATAAAAGACAAAGAATTTGATCAAACTTACTGACTTGTTTTGTTTACACTCATATGACTTTCCATTGCAGGAGAACCAACCAAAGATATGGACTGGTAGTAAAAATGCTTAGTCTTATCCAAAAAAGTAACTTTTCCATTGAGATATTAGAAAAGCGGTTAAATGAAAACATTTGCTGTGCTGCCTTTTCAAATTTCTAACTGGGTTTCGCCACCTCCCATCCTCGTCACTGGGAGATGGGCAACTAAAACATTGTGAGGGTTCCTCATGCTGCTGGCTTGTGGATGGGGATGCTGGCTTGCTGCAGACAGCCACAATAGCTGTGTTGTACCATGTTCTTCTCTGCACTGGATAACTTGTCAACAGCGATAGCTGAACTGCATCAGGCAAAGCATTGCCAGCTGGTTGAGGGAGGGGATTGTGCCACTCTGCTCTACACTGGGGCGGCCTCATCTTGAATATTGTGTGCAGTTTTGGACACCACATTATAAGAAAGACACTAGAAAGTGCCCAAAGGAGGGCAAGAGAGATGGTGAAGGGCTTTGAGGGGAAGCCGTGTGAGGAGCGGCTGAGGTCACTTGTTTTGTTCAGCCTGGAAAAGAGGAGACTGTGGGGACACCTCATTGCAGTTACAACTTCCTCATGAGGGGCAGAGGAGGGGCAGGCACTGATCTCTTCTCTGGGGTGACCAGTGACAGGACTTGAGGGAATGGCCTGAAGTTGTGTCAGGAAGGTTTAGGTTGGATATTAGAGTTTCTTCTCCCAGAGGTTGGTTGGGCACAGTTCTCCCCATGGCAGTGGTCACAGCACCAAGTCTGACAGAGTTCAAGAAGCATTTGGATGATACTCTCAGCACACAGTGTGACTCTTGGGGATGGTCCTGTGCAGGGCTACGAGCTGGACTTGATGATCCTTGTGAGTTCCTTTCAATTGAGCATATTCTGTGATTCTGTGACTCTGTACTCTAAGCAGGAACTGCAAACAGAGGGAAATTTTATGGAAAAGTTGACCCTTGGATTGAATCTCGTACAGTCATGTCTTTTTCACCTTCAAGGAAACCAATTTAAAAGGTATAAGGTTTTTTGGTTGGTTTGGGTTTGTTTTTTTTCAAATTGAAAAAGAAGGAGAAAAGAAGCAAGCAAACCCATTATACAGGTGCTCTAGGCATTGCCCAAAAGCTGAGATTTTGGGGTGTTTATTTGCATCCTTATTGCCAGGAATATGGGAATATTATTGGTGCTGGTGAACTCCAACTCCTATGCAACGACTGATACATCTGAAGGTTTCCAGACAGGTTTTCCTCTGCTTCCTTCTCCACTAGAAGCTAACACTGCTAGAAAGAGATGCTGAAGCAGCTGACACCAAAATGACAAGCAGATATGTCATGTCACACCACTCAAGAGTGGAGAGCAAACGTGGCCCTGCTAGGAAAACCAGTCGAGTGGTGCAAGGCCAGCTCTGCCTTGCTGGATATCTGCAGGACAATGATCCATCTGGCCAAGAACAGCAACACGCAAACTCTTTTAACTGGAGCTGCCATGTTTTCATAACAGCTTATGAAAGGTCATTTTTGGCAAAAGGAATTTTGACTATGGTTGGTCCAAAAGCAGGAGGGTTGATGCTGGGGGACTCAATATGACACTTGTATTGATAGTGCTGGTAGTCACTAAGGGTATATTAGCTTGTAAGCAACAAGCAATTTCTGACTCTGCAGATTTCATCCACTGCTGGCCACTCCTCTCCCCTGGGCAGAGGACCTGGGCTCTCTAGCCTGTCACACCTCAGTGACTGACCAGTCTTGCTAAAGCGACTGCAGAGTATTTTGCTCGTTCCTGAAGGCACCATGCAGCAGTTCCTCCTGTCTCTACCACCGGAGACATAGCTCAAATCTGACCTGAGACAGTCAGGGAGTTGTTGGCAGCAGAAGTCAAAGGCAGAGGTTTTGCCCCAAATCCAAGAGAGTCTGTTTCAAGAAGAAAACCAGAATGATGTTCCTGGGCATCTTTGACAGATAGCTGAGACCAGAGAAGAACCATTCCTATAATCTACAGGAATAATTCAAATAAACAATACAACTCAAATTTTCTTACCATTCCAAGCTTCACTCTTCACTGTTTTAGTAAATCATGCTGTAGTAATGAAGTGCCACTAAGCAACATTAGGATCTTTGAAAAGGTTCTTCCATTCTGAAGCTGGCTATTTCAGTAGTGGCTGATGAAATGATGCTGAAATGGGTTAGTCCAGCTGGCCACTGCCAAGAACAGAGCATTTTCCTGTAGAATTTACAGGGGGAATTGCATTACACGTATTTGCTTGTTTGTTTTGAAAGTGACCTGTTTTTCTGTCTAAACTGTGCTGTGGTTGGGGGGAAATGATTATGATGGTGAAACTGAGAAATTGCTGTAAAATTTAGTGTCTGTTTGGGGAGGGGTGGTGGCGATTACACACATCCTGAAATGCCCAAACAATTTAACAGTGCACACTTCTAGCTAGGCTGACAAAGACTTTCACTGTGCTATCCTATCTGAGAGGATTAAGTGTCTTGCTGTAAATCCTTTTAACTTTGCTTACAGCTTACTATGTAATTACTTCTTTAAGTGCAGTGAAACAACTGCCATGGACATTTTATCCTTCATAAAACCCCATTCAATGGCCTAGTGATTGGAGTACTTTACAGAGAAATTGGGCTTCAGATGCCTGCTTCGGATCAGGAAGTGTGAGACTTGAACCTGGCTACCTATTACTTCTGTCCACATTGCCATTGTCTACTACTGGATGTGAAGTCCGTTGCTGTCTCCTTTTTTTCAGCTCTGGGATTTCAGTCCAGGAGAGGATTCATGCCAAAGATCCTTAACAGTGTCAAGTATCTAGCTGCCCAGAAGGCATTTCATGTTTGCTCTTAGGGGGCTGACTTTTGGAGTCTCCCCAGGTGCTGCAAGGAGAAGTGGGGACTTATGGAATGTGCCAGCAGTGAGGGTGGAAATGGGAGCTTCCATCCTCTCCTTGGAGCCTAACTGCAAAAGCCATCTGTGAAGCCTTTGCTTAGAAACTCTTTGAAATGAATGCAGGGATGTGTCTTCACTTCAGCAGGAGTCACAGCCTATATTTATAGAACCTTCACAAAAGCTTGGGTTGCAGGGCCTCAAAGGCTAAAATCTGTTGTTGATGCTTTATAAAGAAGGAAAGGTAGGGATGCAAAGAGGGGAGCTTCGCGAGCAAAACTAGCAAATAGATCAATACAAAAGAAGCTGGTGATTACATTTGCCAAGTGTAATGGAAGCAGATGTAGGGGTTGTGGTACTGAGCACTTGTACAGAAGAACAGTTCTTAGCTTAGTGGATGGAGGGGGAAGGCCACTTCTTGGCTTTGCTATTGTCTGGACCAATGTCTGTCAACATAGTTTATCCCAAGGCTGAAGCCTAGATGCCCAGACCAGGTTGAGAGCATGTATGTAGGTGTTACAGGAGCAGAGAGGAGTTGCCCCACAGCAGCTCCATGGAGACTCAGCATGGGCAGCCACAGCCTCACGAGACAAAACTTCAAGGGAACCACAGTAGGATTCTGTGCAAGACTTTGCCCCTAGAAACCCTTATGTAGTTCTCACACTTACACAACCACCTCACTAAGACCTCTGTGTGGCCATAAATGCTATTTGTGCTCCACGGTGGCAGTAAATGTTTGCTTTTGGCTTGGATTAACATGACTGAGGCACACAGAGGAAATTACTGAGAAAACAACAGGTTAACATCTGACAAGAAAACTGTGCTTAAGCAATACAACAAAACTGATCAGTTGTGGACCAAAATGTCATGATGAATGTGCAGAACAAGCAGAGGCACCGGGCCAATGGGGTGGATTTGATAAATCCCTCATTTATTTGATAATTGACCTTCTAACTATACAGAGGCAGGTTGAAACACCATCAGTTTTTCTCCCTTTTCCTACATTTTTTTTATCCCATATGATCTAGAAAGAGATATGACAGCAGTGTTTTCAAATTATCATTTCACAATAAAACTTGATCTGGGCACTTACCTACTTGCTGAAACATACACAAGCAGTTATTTTTTTCTGTCTGCAGCTACTTGAGTGCATGCTGATAAACTAGAGAGCCTGTATTTTGTCACCTTAAGTTTCCATGGGTTCTTTGGTCTGCTACCTGAATTTTCCCAGGCTTGCTTTGTGTCTAACCAGCTGACTCCCTTTAAAGCTTGAATAAAATCTCTTCAGCTAGGTTTTTCTTAAGGAGTTAGGTTCTTGCCCAGGAATATTTTAAATATTTGAAAACGTACGATTTTAAGATCAGGTGGTGAATGAGCTTTTTAACTTGCCAGTGAAATGCCCAGGGGACTAAGCTGCCATAGGCATTATAGATAATGGAAGTAGCAGTCCTTGGAGCTCCCTTGGACTGCTGAGGTTTTCCATATTCCACCAAACCACTCTTGGGCAAGAACCATCCCACGTCCCTGTTGATGTGAACCAGAGACAATGAGGAAGATATAATTCAAAGAGCTGTGAACTAAGAGGATTAGAAAAACTGGGAGCTGGTGCTGTCACTGCTGTGGTGCAGGCAGCACTGGGAGGGGGTAAGCTGGAGGCTTAAAATCAGGCATTTTCTAAAAAACGTACCCAGACTGACTTCGTGGCCTCAGATGCCAGCAATTTGGGATTTTTATCAGGGCTATTCTGCACAGAGAGGCTGGCTTCCTTTCTTGCCTGCTTCACACAAGTGAAAAATACTCAATGAGGGTCTTGGAAAGAAGAGCTGCCAGTGTGTAAGGACCAGAAGGGGCTGGTTTTCTCCATCTGTGCATTTTTAGCATCATGAAGAAAGGAGGGAAAGGGAGTGTGGGGCATTCTTGGGTGCACAGCTCCCAGGGCAGCCAGATCTTCTGTGTATCTGGAGGCACAGTGTTTCATCTTACTTCTCTTCCTTACCAAGAGGTAACTCGTAAGTACAGCAATCCAGATGAGTGGTGGGGTGGAGGTGGGATGAAAAATGACAGAAATGTCAGAATTTTTAAATTCTCTTCCATATCAGGACTTGCAGGCAAGTATAGTTCCCTTCCTCTCTAACAGCATCCCATCTGTGACCTGGCCACCAGAGTACTGTTCATTAAATTTCAGCACTCATTACATGATTAAGTATCAGTTTTGTTTCTGCCCATGGATTTTGTTCCCCAGCCACACCATTGCAGCTGGGATCGATGCAGGTGTCTGCGCTGACATCCTAGGGTCAAAACCAGATGTGACCCTTCCTGGCTAAGGTAGTTTATGTACAGGGTGTTTTGTTATGAAGCCCTTGGTCTGACAGGCCACAAATTTATTAATATACAAGTTATATTATTTGAGTTCATTTTTGCTGAGTTCATTTTATTATGTTTTACCAATTATGGAATGAAATTCAATTGTTATTGAATTTCATTTTTTCTCCAGGCACTGGAAAACAAAGGCAAACTCCCTGAGGAGGAGGTAATTTAGAGATGGTTTGAAATTGTTATTCTTCAAATGTGTTGTCGTGCTGTACCTTTACCTTGGGTGTCTTTTTTCACTAGTTTAGTAATCTAAGCAAATACAATGAGAAAAAAACCTCTGTTCTTATTTTGTGTCTTCATCTAAAATTACCTCTAAGTTTTCTTGTAAAAAGCCACAATTTAAATGCATTGCTCGAGAATGGAAAAAAAAAGAACCCTCTGCATGCAAGAAGAGAGCAGACTAACAAAAAACTATAAAAGAGAAGCATATTCTTATTTGTTTTGCAAAGGTGTTACTGACTGTTGGCTTTAGAGATCTTTGCCAGGATTTAAAAATTTTTAAAAAGTCAAACCCATGATAAAACGTAACTTTGGGGCCTCTGTTAACCTTTAAATTTTGGCCTATTTGTTGTTGATTGGACAAAATAATCTGAAATAAAGCTTTCTCAACCACAGTTTTGATTTTCTTTGATTTTAAAGTATTTGAAAATGTCAGATTGAAATGTTCGAGTCTGGTATGTTTCCATAGTGGGCTTAACTCAATACTTTATTTTCCTTTGTTTTTCAGGAGAAATGTACTCAGAATTGGTGATTTTAGACATTGTGGTTATGAGCAGGACATGGAAACATTGTCAGAAGGTTTTTGCCCGTATTTTTCCGATTTCTTTGAGCAATACAACTATTACTGCAAGAGCTGACACCATCAAAACTTGCAAGCAGGTGCTGTGTTTGTACTGGCCTCTTATTGCTTGTGGTTTCCCAGGCTTCCCAGATGGTTTATGGCCTGGCTAGGGGAGCACAGAAAATCAAGGCTGGCAGCGTTGCTAAAAACAACATGGAAGTAATGGAATCAGTGAGCCGCTTATCTTAACTGCTACCTGTTGACTTAGAGCTTCTTTCCTTATCAGGAGCTGGGAGACACCTGGGCTGTTCTCCACTAAGGAAAAAGCCAGGTTTGGGTAGAAAAGAGAAACTGAGTCCAGCTCAACTATTGCTGTAACAGGAGGTTGCTTGGTTATTTGAATTTTGAAAGTAAATATACTTTTAAAAGGGGAAACGCAAAATTGATCTTGATACCTAAATTACCAAAAAAAAAAAAAAAGAAAAAATGTTAATATTTTTTGCTGCCTATAATGGCCAAAAAAATAAACAGAAGACTTAAAGTTCCAGGCAACATTAAGTAATTGTGTTTGTGAGGCAATAGGTGAATTTCTGCTGAAATCACTTCCCAAGGAAAAAAAAATGCCCTGTCAGGTTTAATTTTGTGGTCAGTCACTCTAGCACAGAAAGTATAATGCCTGAGAAGTGAGCCTTACCTTGAAGACCTGAAGCAGTTCTCAGCAGCAAGTGGAGTGAAGCTGGAGCACTGCCAAGGCAGTGTGGTGCCTGGCAGCTGCCCAGAGGAAGGAGAGGGCTGGTACAGCTAGCCCTACTGCTGGGGCAGAGCTGTTGTTGAGACATCAATAAGCCATGACAACAAATGATGTTTTTCTGAACTGACTGCTGGAAAGTGTTCTGGGAAAGAAGTCTCTGTGAAAGCTGCACTGACATTGGAGTATTTTCACCCAAACCAGCTAAATTTCATGTGAATTATAGACATGATGAAGCCCAAGTTCACCAGCCTGATCTTTCAGAGCTGCTGGGGGTCAGAAAGACTCTTATGTACCTGGACAAAACCAGAGAGGCTATAATGGTGTGACCTGCCAAAGCTCTGCTGGTCAGAGAAAAAAGCAAAACTGAATGTTTTTAAACATGGTTGCACTCCCCTGCACATGGGATTCCCCTTGCCCATCCTGGAGCTGGGCAAGCATCGTACCAAACCAACTGCTTGACTTCTGTTCTGGTGTCCCCAGTCCCTGAGCTTAGGGTCTGCATGCCCCAGCCCGGCAAGAAACACTGTCTGCCTCTTGCAACCTGGATTTCAAGTCAGGAGAACCCAGCACGAGGCAGCTGTGGAAAGACAGCTTGTTTTTGAGAGAAATGGTGCACATTGATGGCAGTTTGCCTGGGCTCAGGCAAGCAGCACGTACCCACATGCTACGACTTATTTTACTTCTGATGGGCAGCAATTTCTCATTGCAGCACTCAGAAGTGGTTTTGTTTTCTTATTTTGCCATTCATGAATGTATTTCAAATAGTGAACCCCATGCCTGCTGTTACTGACAGCACAAGGCACACAGAACATTGACGGTGTTTAGCACCTCTCAGCACCCTGTGAGCCCATCAGGGGTACACACCATGGTCCCTGGTTCCCATGTGTTAAGGACCAATCTGTGACTGTAGATAAGTGTACCGAGGCAGTGTGAGATTAGTCAGCATTTGAACTCAGTTTATTTGTAATATTTTTCAAATCCAGCAGAGCTTTCTTTCATAGGATCTTTGAGCAAAGAAGAAAGGACAACACAAATTATGTTGATTTGATGTCTCTTCCGGGAGGAGGACAGCTGGACAGCTGAATTTGCAGGAAGTTTGCACATTGCTATTCATGGCCACAGTCGAATAAACAAAGAATATTTAGGTATTTGATTTTTTTCTCTTGTTTACTAGTTTGACTTGTGCAGTTGGAATCGTCATGTAAAAGACTAAGTTCTTATTTCGTGTTAAAGTAGTGCATCTACATCACAATGAAGGGAGCACAGTCGATCTGCACCTCAGAGATCTGGTTCACCCATGGGGAGGCCCACATTACAGAGCAGGGATGGCAACACCCCTCTGCAGCAAGTGGTGCTGGGAACCCAGATTGTTAAACTGAGCTCTCCCTAGGGCTGAGGCCAAAGCAGTACAGAACACTCTGGCCCTGATCTGATGGATTAGCATTTGCTGAATGAAGTCTCTACTATACAGCTTGTGACACCCTCTGCTGAACACACAAATTAAAATTACTAGATGAAAAGTATCGAGACACCATTCTTAGGCAATGCCTGTATACTAAAATGGCACCATAGAGGCTATCTAGCTATCTTCTGTTGGGTGATCTTGTTTATGAAATAACTCAGGGAAAAAAATAAAGAAAGAGATCAATGCAATTCCAGAGTTAGTGACTAATACACATAATTCTGTGGTCTTGTAGGAAATCTGCCCATAGTTAGTCTAAGATTTGGCAGTAGGTAAAAAGAAAAATATAGAATCTGTAGAAAATGCCCAAACTGTGAGGTAAATCTGTCTTCTCATTACTAGTGGGTCTGCAAATGTTAACACACTCATTGTTTACATATTATATCCCTGGTGAGGTACTTCTGATACTAGCAGTAAGGTACTCCTTTTTCCTTCAGGCCAGGTTCACCCAGTTTCATGTTTCTTATTCTTCTTGCAGATACACTTAGCTGAAGGCTTTGGAAACTTTCGTTGGCAATTAAAAATCCTTCTTTTTATTATTTTGGATACTCTTGCTGTGTATTGTGACCTTGCTTCAAGAAACCTTGTTTTATAGCAGTCTATCCTGAACAGTATTTCACCATCAGCAGAGGCATATAAGCAATAAGTAAATTAATCCTTCGTCCATCCATCCTGCATTACATACTTGGCAGTTTGTGCTTTCAACATTATCATCCAAGCCTGCCACTATTAAAAGGACCCCACACTGAATCCTCTGGTGCTTTACTAATGCTTTCCTTCTAATCTGGAAAGGCTAATCTTGTTTCTCACACTGGGTCGAAGACAGCTTCTGTTCTCAAATGTCAAGAAGCCAACTTAGCACACCTTTGGCTTTGAACTGCTGGACTGGAAATGAATGACTGCTCTTCTCAGCAGGAAGCCGTGACAAATCATTGTCTCCTTTTTGGTCAGAGCTATCTCCAGGATTTTAAAGTAGTTCACCCTATGTACATGTTATCCTCTTACCCTGAGCTCAGTATTTTGCAAATGTTTATGAAATGCTTGCTCAACCTTGAGCTTCTCTGATTTAGCATCCATTTTTTATTATTCTGGAGTTGCACGTAACACAGATCATGGCATCCTGCATCGCTCTTCTTCTATACCTGCATTATGGATACAAGAAGGGAGTTTGTAGCTTGTAGTCTTCCAGATAAAAATCCAGGGACAGCAGTATTAAACATTTAGAGAAATCTAAGTGATTCATCCAAAACACAAAAGGCCAGTCTGACTGTTAACAGGGAAGTAAATGATTATTCACTTTCTGTACTGTGAAGAGATTCCTGGAGCAAGGTGGGCTTTGAACTATAGTAGCCTCAAACACCTTTCTCTAATTTTCATTCTTTAAGAATTAAAGTTATGGATTAGTGACCTCAAAATTGCCATTTGAATTAGCATTGGGTCCCTGGTGTCTTTTTCAAAATCCTAGCCAAATTATGGTCCATATGTTCCTTATACTCTTGCAGTATCTCATATCTATTGTCAAAGCTTGGGCCCTGTTGTGCTCAGTATCATGTAAAAGAGGAACAAGGTGTAGTTGTCTGCCTTGGGTCATCCAGAGTTAATCCTAGGATAAATCTGGTTCTAGATATTGTGAGATATCTCTGACTTGTTTTTGATGAAAAACTGTTTCTTTTTCATTCAGACCAGCACTCTGAAAACATGCACATTTCTATCCATTTCTCACTGTATATAAATTGTAGGGTGTATTTGATATATAATATGCTTCAGCAATGCAGTGGAAATAACATGCTGCCTTAGTCACCCTAGAAATGGAATGAGCAGCATCTAGTAATTCTTCCATGTCCAGATATTCCAGTTGTTCCAAAAGCCCATACTTGATTTCAGTTCACAGCTCTCCTTGGTATTACTCTCTTTCATCAAAATGGCATTTTGCCAGTATGCTGGTGTATATTTAAGAAACTGTGACAGCTGGATATGGACAAACAAGAGAGGATGCTTTCACAACTCTAGTAGGCTGTTCCCATCAGATGTGGGAAGAAAGTGAAGCTGAGACAAACTGGAGAAATGTGAAAATGGGGTTTGAATGTGAAGTGCCTCCTCTCCTGATCTTTTTCTGCTGATATTTGAGCTTAGCTGGAGTCCAGGGCAGGACCCTCCTGCTACCACATCTGGCCCACATCCTGCCAGTCTGAGGCCTGCACCCTTCCAGAACTGAATTACTGTATAGATGAGGGATGACTTGGGTCAGGATTTTCTATTGTATTTTGACTTTTCATACAGATCCTCATATTCTTATTGATGGCTTTTGCTTTCATCCGCAGAGATTTTTTTCCTGGGTCTCAGATGCAGGAGACCTATTGGCCTCAGTTGGCTGAGGTTGTAGGCCATGTCCTGCCTTAGAAATACTGCTGGGACTGCAACCAAGGCTGCATCTCCTCAGGCAGTCCTTTCATGCCCCTGTGGTGAGACTGGCAGGGCTAGGAAGGGCAATTGCTCTTTTTTGTGTTTTCAAGTTCTTTCAGCACTTACTCTATTATTTTCCTCCCATACTAATATGTGCTCAACAGAACAGAGACCTAGTTTCTTGGACTGTGATGCTGTCTGCCCTTTATTTTCCATGATAAGGACCTAGCTCAGTAGAACCTCTTGCTAGAAAGGTCCCCACCTGGCAAACACAAAGGTGTTGCAAAGGAGGAGAAGAACATGGGATGTGTCCTAGGCACACAGTGCCTTCCTAAGATTTATCACCAAGCAACATTTCCTATGGTGGCTTTCAAAACGACAGATCCATTACCTTGATGCCCACACCTAAAATGCATGTTGGGAGAGAAGCATTTTACAGGCCCTGGCCACACATGAAATGTCCATCTCTGGACAGTGAGTAGAAGACAAAAATGACCAAATCGGACAGAAAGGGAAGCAGCAATTTCAGCTTATTTTTAGCACAAAGTTGTCAGAGATTTTGCATACACCAGAAGGACACACAGAAATCTGGTGTCCTGAGTCACAGCTGAAACAAACACACACAAGTATGATGGAAGGCACCAGGTAAACCATGCTGGAGCAATACCTGTGTACAGCTTTGATTTATGAAATATAGTGGACAAGTTTACACTAGACCTCTCCTTTTCCTGAAAGTCAGGAGATGACTGCAGGCTCTCCAGTGCCCATGTGGCACCTCTCTCTCATGCAGCTTCCCAAACAATTATCCTAGTAGCTAAACATGCCATGATACTTCTGCAGACTTGGGTTTCACTTGATGTTGCTTGAATCTTGGTCCGTCATTGAGTGCTTTGGCAGGGGATGACCCTGCCCTCTCAGAGAGCACTGCAATGGTTTCCTCCTCCACACTGTCTGGTTTTCACTGGCAGGAGCCGACAGGTGTCCTGGGTGAGTCACCCAGCTGTCCCAACAGCTATGTGTCTGGGCTCACACTGCTGAAGTGGCACTAATTATCCTGCTGGCATGATGCAAGGAGGTATTATGGCTTAAGTAGAGGGCAAAGCACTGATTACATTGCAGGAATGATTACAGAAGCCCTCTCAGATATCCACCTACCCACAGGTATATTCACCTGCTGCTGCTGTATATACCTGCAGTGTATCAGCAATGCGTAATGAACTGTTTAGGGTGTGGGACCCTCCCAGGGCTACTGTCAACAAATAAAGGCCAAATAGAGCCCTGCCTTCTCTTATGAGGGTACCTTCTTGGCTCTATTCATCTAGGTACAGAGTCCTTACTGAAACGCTCTGTAAGGTCTCCAGACCTTTGCCAGAAGCTGGTATTGCAATGAGTTAGGTCACATCAACATGGCAGATACTTCATACAGCACTGTGGGACTGTATCACTGTGGGTCTTACCCCAGCCTCTGCTCTCCTTGCCCCTCTCAGAGAAGCCAGCAAGCTGCCAGGCTGCCTGAGAAAGCTTTTGCTTTCCTTAGTTGTTTCCACCAGAATTTCTCAGCATTTCCCCCTCCCCATCCCTGCCCAGCCATAGCTGGGAAGGCCATAAATGCAAACAGGTTTATTTTGCAAGTATTTAATTATTCTGAAGCATTTGATTGAAGCAATATTAGAAATACAGCCCAAATGCTAGGATGTTGTTGCTCTCTGTTGTCAATAACATATTTTTAAATGAAACATTCCAGGGCTAGGTTTTGTTTTTGGTTTTTTTTTTTTTTTGATCGCCTTGTTTCAGTGTTACTTAAGTAGGAAAATATTTCCCTTGGAGGAAATCCAAGCCCACAGAAGTCAGGCAGAGTCTTTCTGTTGACTTTAAACGCACTATGGACTAGGTTGCTGTAAACTCCTAAAATGAATACATCAATAAAATCCAAGGTTTAATGAGGCAAATATGGCAGGACCTGTGATAGTGAGCATCCCTGATGTTAGTCACCTTATCAGCTCAGAAAGACATCTATCTGCACAGTGGACATTTATGAAGTTAATTGATGTCTGGATATTTATAGCCTGGCAATGATCTTTTTAAGGATACAGGCACCAGCCATGGGTTTTCCCATGGGGAAGGGAGAGGGGGATGGAGCGGAAGCAGTGCTGATAGAAGTGGTGGGAATTTGACATTGCTTTTCCCTCACTGCTAGCTTTAGTCTGCCTCTCCCCAGCTTCACTTATCCCAAATATTTGGTGTTTCTGCATAAAGCCACAGCAAGGCACTGCTGTGATTATGTGTCTTTTTGTGTCCTGCATCCCAGCCCCTTCAGCCTTCCACCCTGTGACCTTGTGGCTGGGACCACCCTGCCACTGGGGAGGGAATTCAGCCCCTAAGCAGCCCGGGGCTGTGCTGGGACGAAGGGAAGATTTTGCAAGGGTTACTGCCCCTTGGAACACTTGGCTGAAGTGTTCCTGCAGTGGCTGCTTCTCCTCTCCCAAGCAAAATGAGGATTTCCATTGCAGAAGCAAATTTTGCTGGCTGCTGGAAGACAGCCCCAGGACGGAACTGTGCTGGCAGTGATGGGCGGAGTGGGATGACACCACCACTCCCTTGCTGCCACCAAAGGTGCCATGCCCGTGGACTTCCCTCGCCTGGCTGTGGAAAGAGCTGGGAGCCCAGTATCCCCTACAGCTGCTAATGAAGGGACGCTGTGCCTGGATAAATGACAGCAACATTACCGCTCCCACTTCTGAAAGGGTTTGTGCCCAGGTGGTGCTGTACAGACACAGTTTGGAGCCTGGTATTCTTCATTCGCTGATGCTAATTAGAAAAGCAGTTCCAGCCCTGAACACTCAAACACTACTAATGCAAAGGAAAGCACAAGGCTTGTAAGACACAGCCAACATCCAAATAACATTTTGGTAGTTGTATTATTCCTAAGGCTCAGTCTTACTGGAGATAATAGAAAAGCCAGTGAGTTATTCTGAAGGAAGACCAGTTGTTAGCTCTGATGAACACAGGTGATTAGGATCGGCTTTGATCCAGTGCTGGAAACCAATCACAATTAAGAACTCTCCTTAAAAAGTCTTATTTGATATTTATATAAAAACACCACATAAAAATAAATTGAATCTAGCCTCTGGAATCATACTCAGTGTAGCTGCCTTGGAGTATATATTTACCTCCTGAGAATTCATACAGTAATGAGATGAATGTGCTTAATTAATCACATTTCCTGTGCTAAAGAGGTTTGATGGAAAACATTTGCTTCCATCACTTTATTAAAGCATTATTGAGTGTTGCGCTTGTCATGTGTTCATCACCAGCCTTCTCACCAATTAATCCTGACAAAATGAAGTTTACCAACAGCAAAGTAAGCCAGAGCTCAGCCGCTTTGCTATAGCTTTGTGTACATGCCTTCATGCCTCTAGGTAATTACTGGGTCATTGAAAGCAGAGTCTGTTTAATCTAAAATGAGATGTGCTAAATATAAACCATTTTCAGTGCCTGATTGATACTGTTTTAATAGGCTTGGTATCATCTACTGCCGTGGACATGCAATGCATGATTACCTCTATTTATAGCATGTGTTTATTATCAATTTTAAAGTCAAAATATGATTTGCCAGCGTGGTTATTTTGCCTACAGAGCAATTATTGATCATTTAATATTTTTTACACACACCACAGCTGAATCAAAGCCTCTGATTTAAAATCAGAGATCTGAAGATAGGATCTTGAACCATTCCAGAGGTGATTATCATTTGGCCTTGGCTATGCCATTACTGAGGCTCCATCTCCTGGAGCCAGAAGCCAGTCTGGGAACAGGGATACCTAACAGAGGACTGCCAGCAGTTTCTGAGGCTCAGGAGGGGACATGGCAGAAACCCCACTGCAGAGCAGGGATGGGAACACAGGAGCTGGATAAGGTAGCAGAGGTGGGGAGAAACCTGGGAGCAAGCACTGATCTCTTCTCTGTGGTGACCAGTGACAGGACCTAAGGAAGGTGATTGTCCCACTCTGCTTGCACTGGTGCAGCCTCATCTTGAATATTGTGTGCAGTTTTGGGCACCATAGTATAAGAAAGATATTCAGCCATTAGAAAGTGTCCAAAGGAGGGCAAGGGAGATGGTGAAGGGCCTTGAGGGGAAGCTGTGTGAGGAGCGGCAGAGGTCACTCGGTCTGTTCAGCCTGGAGGAGACTGAGGGGAGACCTCATCGTAGTTACAACTTTCTCATGAGGGGAAGAAGAGGGGCAGGCACTGATCTCTTCTATATGGTGACCAGTGACAAGACCTGAGGGAATGGCCTGAAGCTGTGTCAGGGGAGGTTTAGGTTGGCTATCAGGAAAAAGTTTTTCACCCAGAGGGTGATTGGGCACTGGAACAGGCTCCCCAGGGTAGTGGTCAGAGCACCAAGCCTGTCTGAGTTCAAGAAGCATTTGGATGATACTCTCAGGCACATTGTGTGACTCTTGGGGTTTCCTGTGCAGGGACAGGAATTAGACTTGATCCTTGTGGGTCGCTTCCAGCTCAGCACATTCTATGATTCTATGATTCCAGTGTGATACTGAGGCCATCATTCTAAGGGCTCTTCCCTTCTGACCACGTAAAATAACAGGCATGCAGACAAATATTAATGCATCCAAAGCAGTTTCCCTACTCTACCAACTGTCCAGTCCCAAGAAGCCTCTTACTGTAGAAATAAAGTAGCTGTCATAAGCACTTCTGCTTACATAGTCATTAGGAATGGAAATTACTATTTTCATACATAAATAAATTGCTTACTGGTGGGCAATCAGATTTTACTCTTTTCTCTCCACCTTACCGTAAGAATTTTGTGTTACAATTCAGGCCCTTTTATTGCTGATGCATTCACAAGGTTACTTATTGTGCATAGCACAATATCGTTTGTATATGCGTCTGCATTTCCAGCAATTACACAGAACTACTGCAGAGATAATTTCTAACCATTGGAACATTTCTTTCTTTTTTCTTTTTTTTGCCTGTCAAAACCAAATCAAATCAACCAAAAAACCCAAAAAAAACAAATAAGAAACCCCCCAAACCAAAAATTAAACAAAACAAAAACCCACACACAAACAACCCCCACCAAACAAAAAACCAAACCAAACCAACCAACCAACCAAAAAACCAAACCAAACCAACCAACCAAACACACAGCCCACCCTCAACCCCTCTAAAAAACCTCAACAAAACAAAAAAATATCCCCAACAAATCCCAAAGCCCAAATCTTTTTTTTCCAGCCAGATTTGGCTGGAAAATATTTTACAACAGTTTTACATTTTGGATGGAGTGGTTCTGTGTTCACAGCACAGTTTCTCCTAAAAGCCCAAGTTGCTGTTTGAAGACAACCTGGACTCAAAGTTTGCAGCCAGCCTTAGCATTTACTCCCTTATATATGCACTATCTTACTCCCCTCTCTTTCACTCACAGGCTTAAAAACCTTTTCAGAAAGGGGAGGCACAGTCCAAAGGATGGCTGATTCTCTAAAAAAATGGAAAAAAGCTGAAGAGGGAACTCCGTGCAGCCTTGCCATTGCCTGCACCCTTCCCTTTTTCCGAACTGTTAATGCTGAAAACCTGCTTAGACTCTTTGATTAATCATAGGGCTGAGCGTGCTCCAAAACTGCATTACTCCACCGAAAAAATGTTTTAACCATTGGAGAGTTTCAGACAAGCCTTCTTCAGGATGTGGGGCTGGAGAGCTACGTGTTAGTGCAGTACTCACAGCTAGTACCACTAAACCAAATGAAAGCACTCCTAATCTACTCTCAGTATCTAGTGAACTCCTGGAAATATTTTAAAACACCTTGGAAATACCTTGAATAGAAAAATAACCCAAGAACAAGTGAGCACTTGCCATTAAAGGGGATGGGAACATCTAAATGTCTGAGGTACAAACTCAGCCCATAGTCTTGTAGCCAGAGAACTATCTGGCTAAAACTGCAGTGGCAAATAGTAGGGAGAGAAAGGGACGTTTATAGGAAATAAGAAATGTGAAAAACAACAGTGCAAACATCAGCTGGGAAAGGCCTGTGATCATCTCAGGTGCTGTTAGTAAATAAGATAGGGAGGAACTTCAGGCTTCTTGAGGTCCATGTGGAAGAAAGCACTGAAGCATGTGCTCTGAGCTATACAGGTATCTACATGCTTGCTATATCCAAGGAGTAGGTGTCCCTACACCCTCAAAGTTGCTAACTACATTTAAATTCCTGGCGGGAGTCCCCCATCTGATATCGGAATGGCTGTGCTCACACTTGCTTTTTTCATATCTGAGGACATTCTTTTGCAGAAGTCATGGAAGCTACCAGAGGTTGGGGCTGCTGCCTGCTGCCAAGCATGGAGCATGAGTCTGCATCTTGCCCCCCGCATCTTCCCTGCTGACATGGAGGTGTGGGAGCAGGTCTGCCCCTGCAAGCCATTCAGACCTCACCTCCTCCATGCAGACCTGCCAGCAAGGGTGCCAATTAGTGCCAACAGGAGCTTATTGAGTGCTCAGGTAGCCTTGCTGCTGTGCAATTGCTGGGAAATGAAAAAAACATGTTCCTGCAGGCTTGTTTCTTTTTTTTTCTCTCTTTTAATATTGTATGGTAACTACAATTAAATTTTTCCTGGCACAGCATTTCATTTGAGGGCTCTTTCCCTATATAACTGTTCTGTATCCCTGTGTGAACTACTTGACGTTTCATTACACAAATGGGCTTCATTTGCAGAAATGCTTCCCCGCCGGGAAAAATCAAATGCTTGAATTACAGGTATTCTGCAGGGGGGAATCTGTCCTCAGACAGTGAGATCGGGGGTCGAGACCTGCTCACAGCTGCTGAGCTGGAGCAGTTATGCTGAGGGAAGGATTTATTTTTAAAAATCTATTTTAAGATAAAGGCTTCTGGGTCTAAGGGGGAAAATAATCATTGCTTGAGATGTGCCTGAGCCATAGAAAGCCAAGGCCAGACTGACTGTGCTGGAACAAGCTGTGGGAAGATCTTGAGCAGCAGCCACTGAAGTAAGGCATGAGTTTGTCTGCAAACACTTCCCCAGGTTCATGACCCACTGTTACTGCCTGTGCTTAAAATCTCACAAGAACTACCTTGGCTGAGTGGATTTTGGGTTGACAACAAAGAGGGCACGGACTTTATGTCATGTCCCATTCTTTCTTCCTCCCATCAGACAGTATTTCTTTCTAGGGCACTGCAGGGTTTTTGTGCTTGGCCCAAGCTGAGCAGGGCAAACTAACAGCAAGAGAGCCTAGAGGATTGTTACCAAATCTCACTCTGCTTCCTACCTTCCATTCCTCTCCTAGTTTTGTGCTATAAGCACTTAAATTATTTTTTCAGCTGGTATGAGATTCACCTAACCAAAGTCAAATGCTTACATTGAGTCTGTACCTGGACTACTGACCCAAATGGTATCTATGGTTAGAGCAGACACACAGGTACCTGTGGGTCTCGTATTATTCTAAGGCAGGTCTAATCGAGTTAGATGAATTGTATCCCAGACATGCCGACTTCTCCTCTCCCCATTGATTTTGAAGGGGGCCTGGAGCTATGAGCTCAGACGCTGTCTGCCATGTCTCGCTTTTAGTCAGAGAAATCCACATCAGAGTCCTTAGCCTGTGTATCTTATCAAAACATCTGCACTCGATGCTGATGCAACATACATATTTATGTCTACACTGTGACTGTCCTTGGGATTTTGTGAGTCTCAGGTAGCAGGAACATTACTTATCAAGGTCATAGCTTGCTTTCCTGCATAAAATATTAGTCAAGGAAGCAAAATAATATTAAACCTTCACCTTCTGATATTAAACTGCAGCAAGTCCATAATCCTTCTTTTCCAATAGCAATGCAACATATTTTCATTAATGCTTAATACAAAGATACTTAGCCCATCAGCCCAAACAGGTTCTGTGTGCTCATATGCAATGGGGTCATGGAGTGTAAATATTCAGGCACCTGCCTGTGCTCATCGGCCCTTCGACGAGCACAATAATCATCAGTTCACTCCCATCCGGCTCAGCTGAGAATGACAAAGTTTTCCAAGGGTTGGATGCTCAGTAAGCAACCTGCTCAGGGCTTCTTGCTTCTGTACTGCCCAGAACCTACCAAAGCACCCATGTGCTCACAGGGATGCTTGGAGCAGACCTGCATGGAAACAGAGGCAAGATGTTGGGAAAACAATAACAAGAAGGCTTGCAGGGAAAGACTGTGGACTAGCGGCCTGTATTTTGACAGCCTTGAAGTGGATCAGTCCTGGACTAGATCCCAGTGTGGCAGCTGACCACCAGCTGTGGAGGCTGGTGCTATTTATACCCGCATCTCATTTGCACCAGGGAGATGCCACCGAGAGAGAGAGGAGCCTTTTCCCAACGATATGACTGCTCTGAAAAGCAAATTGCTTCAGATCAGGGAAAAAAAGAGAAGAGGAAGAAGAGAGGAACAGCTTGTGCTTTCACAGTGCAGCACACATATGTGTTGTATAAGCAAAACAAAGTCATACAGAATACAGCAACAGTGTGGGGACACTACTGGGGGTTTGGCCAGACAGGTGCAGTGGATGAATCCATGCTTTCTGGGGGCTGGAACACCATGGGCATCTCACATGGATGGGACCCCCATCGAGAGGTGCGCTGATAAAGCTAACACTGCTTGCTGTCCCATGCTGCTGGCTGCAGCCTTGGGGCAAGGGCAAAACAGCCATGAGAAGTGGACAAATGGAAAGTATGCAGGTCTTGTAGTTAGAAAACTCATGGTTTTCTGCACCTGGGAAGTGGTTTCTCTTTCAGTGGGATGGCCTCTTTTCCTAAGGGGTATGGAAAGGCATGGAGTCTTCTGACTGGGCTGGCAAGACTGTAGCTATTTTGCACCCTCAAGGGATTTGCCTTTCAGGTACATAAAAAAATAAACCACTGCATCTTGGATATATGACACACATTTGTTCCACCACAAAAACAATTAAAACAACCCTCCCATAACACTTTGGTTTTTTGGCTCAACTTGAGATGAAAATATAATTGCTTTTTTCCTTTTGCTCCCTCTGCATCAAGAAACTGCCTATTTGTGAAGCACTGCAACATCTCCAGTCCCAAGCCAGTGGAGATGAGCCTCCAGCTCTGCCCATGCACTGTGACAACTGTGTGACTGTGACAGCCATGTTGTGGTGTCTGGTGTGACTCTCATCCCATGCTGGGCCCTGTGCTCTGTGTAGGGGGTGGTGTGTGTTCACATGTGTGTGCGCGCATGTGTGTGTATGTGGTGGAGATCAGCTCTCTGATAATGATGCATCAGGGTTTCCAGCCAGCATCCAGCCTGGCCAGACCTCACAGGCACAACCTCTCTTGGCAGCACTTCCTGGTTAATCATGTTTTTAGCCTGGTTCCCTCAATAAATCAGTCTTCTGTGAGGACACTGGTTGTGTGGGGTTTCAGCAGTGTGTTTCAGTCCAATCCAATAATAATTTTTTAACCTTCTTGCCAATTTAAGTCTAGTTTGAGGGTGGGCAGAGGTCTGAACTGAAACTTTGTTCAAGTTTTAGGAAAGATGAAAGGATAGTGGAGATACTGCTTTTATGCCCCCAGTATTAGCAAGGCTGTGGTATGGGCTGCAGCACTGCATGGCCACCTGGAACACAGCCTAAAGACCTGGGAAAGGATGGACATCTCTGTGATCCCCACCTCTCACGGGACCACTCATCTAGTAATGCCACCTGGCCTCCATAGGGGATGGCAGCAAGGAAAGGGATAAGAAATCATCTTTGGAAAGCTGTGGGTAATACCAGGGACACAGGCCAGGTACCTCTTGTTCTTGCTTCTCAGCCTCTTCCAGTACTTCCCAGCAGCAGACGGTGATGCCACCCACCCTAGATTAACAACCTATTGCTATTTCTGTCTTTCTGGCGCCTATTTGTCAGCTCCCACATTCCATATATGCAGGCACAAACATCTTCTGCACTGAATCCTTCAACCATTAGTCAACTTATGAAACCAGAACAACTAAAGCTTCTGGAAGACTTCTGGGAAGCTGAGGAGGGTGGGGACCCCACAGCCTCCTGGGAACCTCAGACATGCTGAACAGCCACCAAACCCACCTGCTGCGGGGGCAGAAGCTGATCAGGCACTGCAGGTACCAGTGGTGCCTTGTGTGCTGGCAGGGCACAAGGTGCCTGGTCCATGGCTCCCTGTGCTGGCTCTCACTCCTACCATGGAGAGATACCTGTAAGGGAAAAAAATATATTGGGGGTCATGAGGAGGAAAACAAAGGGATAATTGAAAAGAAATGCTGCTAAATTAGATTGCAGTTACATCCCACTGCAAATACGGGATTTTCGGTGAATTATTTGTGCTGTATGAGGATGAAAAGTTAACATATTGACTAGGCCCTATTACCATATTACATATTTAATTTATAAAATTTTAAGATTAGTCTGATTTCTAGTGAGAGGCGCTTTTAAAAAAACCCCAACACTTGATTTTGTGTAATTTGCCTGTCCTCTGTGTAAAATAATACAACCCCTCCATACAATCGAAATCTTTACCAAATTCCCTTGTCACCATCTGAACAGGATGACGCTAGAACGCTTAATTTTTTAAAAAACCCTTCAAATTCATAAATAAGTGAAACGTGAAGATACTCCCCCTCTATAACAAGTGGTTCCCGTTTAAGGAGGCTACAACAAGCTCCTTACAAACATTAGTTGTCTTTCAAACTGTACTTGCAAATAAAGGCGAGATTCCAAGCAGGCAGCTCTGGTCAGGGGGAAAGTGGTGATAATAGAATGGGAGTTAAGTAGAAAAACTTTCAAATTCACCTCATTTATCATTCTTGTTATTCTGTCAAACTTAACTTTCCCTATGTAGGTATGCAAACCTTTAGAGTCTCAGCATCATGTTAAAAAGAGCATTACACGAACAGGGCTGCTGCAGCGAGCTGACATGCTCGTAACATTCCCCTCCCACGCCCGGAAAACAGTCACGTGGCTTGCTTAAAAACCGTGAGGTTTTCAAAAGTAGCACATCTTTGCACTTCTTTACCTTATCATGGGTGATTTTGAGGATTTTTGTTGCAGTACGTGCAAGCCACAGACAAACCTGCCCAGTTTCAGCTGGCGTAGGTTGCCCAGAGAGGCAGCAGATGCCTCACAGCTCTGTTGAGGAATACACTCAGTGCAGGCAGCTCGGCGTGCAGTGCAGTCCCAGCTGCAGGCTGAGCTCTGGGTGGGAGCCCGAGGCAAGAGACTGTGACCTGCCGTTCCTTTGCATAAAAAAGGGCACGGGGACCTCCAGGCAGCCAGGGGACCGGACACTGAGAGACACAGCGGGAGCACATGGCTCAACTGGAAGACCCCAGATTATCACTCTTAGACTGAAAGCGTACAAAAGCCCGGAGGCTCCTTTGCCCGGGGTTCCTCCTGGAGGTACCCAGCTTGAGCTGTTACTCTGTTGTTCCACCGTGATTGCATTATTTTAAGGACAAAGGTGTCCATCAGCGGGAAACCTGGGGTCGAGCGGTTAAGGAACCCTGGTCTGACTGCGTGAGTGTGGCATGTATAGGGAGTCAAGCAGGACACCATCGGCTCAGTGGAAGGGGCCTCGGTCCCAGCTCAGGGGGTGAGAGCCTGACTGCCAGAGTGGTCCTTGGATGGTTAGACAGGAGAGTTTCCTTAACACCTGCAAACATTCAAGATGAGGCCAGTCCGGGCTCGGACGTAGACGAAGCTGTCTCTGTTCATTGCAGAGGGTTGGACTAGATCACCTTTAAAGGTCCCTTCCAACCCAAACTATTCTATAATTCTATGACTCTTCCCTAACTCACCGCTCTGCAGCTGGGACACGAAAAAAATCACCACGTTTTTTAAGGGCAGGACAGAGTGACTCTTTTGGGAGTGTTAGGGTCTCCATGGCTGAGGTAGAGAGTTGTACCCCCTTAAGAGGTAGCCGAGGTTGCTTAGCCCACTCCTCCCGCCAATCCATAAAGGCTGTTTTAGGAATCCCCGAGGCTTAGCACTCTGTGAAATGCAGTAAGTCTTCCACTAGAAAGCCGCACTTGGCAGCTGCGGTTCAGCCCTGGGGCTGCTTTGCCACATGGCTGGAGCCGGCACTGGGCGCCCTTCTGCCGAAGCTGGCAGCATCCAGGCGGGCAGCATCTGGGCAGGCAGCATCCCTCCACAAGCACTGCGTGCGGCTGCTCACGAGGCTTCACCCGGGGGATTAAGCAGCACACCAGGACAGGGACTGAGCAACTGAGATCTTTCCCATCGTATTCACCTCTACGGCTTAACAGCTTTGCTGCCAGGAACTCATGTCGGCTCAGGACCGATCAGCAGCAGTCATAATACACAGCAATTTACCTCCTGTGTTTCTGTCGTTGTGTCCCTGTAAACGTGCATAGAGCTCCCCATACCCGGAGCATGTCTCAGGATCAGGCTGCCCACCAGTCATAGCACTTGCAGATTTTCCTTCATGATTGAAGGTCCTCACTGGCCAACTGCCCTCAATATCCTCCACTGCAGATGAGAACTATTGTTACTGCTATTATGGTGATGGTTACTATTATTGTAACTGTTGACGTTCCTGGTTCGATCCTTGGTCTTCAGGACATGGGAGCTGAGAATAAAGCACAGAGCTGCTTTAGAAGAAAAAGCAGTTTCTGGAGAGAAAATTAAAAAGGAGACAGTAAGGAAGAAAGCAGAAATCTCAAGACGGAAAGACCAGGTGAAGCAGAAGCCAGGGAAAAGGAAGCGTATACGGTAAGGGAACCACTGAACGGGGTGTCCTTTCATGCTGATCTCTGATCAAAAGAAGAGGATGTTGTGAATTTGCAATGTACAGAGAGCAAAAAATCTGATCAGCTCAAATAATCTCTTATTTATTTATAGACTAGCAGATTGATGTTGCTTGCCATGCCAGTTAACTAATTTTATTTGGGTTTATTTGAAGCAGTATCTTAAGGACTGTCTAAATTTTGGATCTAGCATTTTCTGCATCTTTTCTTCATTAGGGTGATGGATGTTTTAGGTTGGGTCTGAGGCCTGTGTGGTGCACAGGCAGGAGACCTTTGAGCTGGTAGCAGAGAAGAAAGTTGGTCGCAAGACTGTGATCAGTTCACACTCATCCTGACCTTGGACAAGATACAGAGAGTCCAGCTAGCCAACAGGAGGGAAAATTACCCCCTTGGAAACCACAAAGATAAAGACAAAACTCCAGCATTTAAATGGCTGCCTGGGCACGTGATGCAAATGACAGAGGATAAAATTTACTAATTGCATGATGTGTAAATGAACTAATACTTTGTGTGCTCTCATGCCTTGCCTGTGTTTAACAACTCTGTTCTTGTTCTTTCTCTCTGTGTCCATGAGCCAAGCAGCTTATTTTTAGGATGGGATTTTACAAGGTGTTCAGAAAAGGAACTGGGAGCTGGATTGCTATTACGGTTGAGGACTTGATATGGAGCCTGGAGGGGTCACTGCAGGGATCTGGCCCCAGGAACTGAAGCAAAGACACTTTAACCTGGATGCAGCAAAGTCACCAGCAGAAGGTATCATGGGCTCTGCAGTGGGAGGCACAGGTGCCCTTGACCCCACAGCCCAGCCACCGTGTTTCATGACCAGACTACCCTCCAGCGCCATTCCCAACCTCATGCACTTGCTTCCCTGCTCATCCAGCTCAAAACACCAACTGCTTTCACCCAAGCCTGAGCACCTGCTGCGGCGTGATCCTGTGGCTTATCCTGGCTGTGACAGGGAGTGATGGTGAAAGGCAAAGAGGGGTTTGCAAAGCACAGTGAACCCCAGCCCAAAAGCCACAAAGAGGTAGAGAATGAAATATTTTGGTGAGTGCAGTAGATGGCTTGGATAACACGTTCAAACAATCTTTGCCATCCTGGGTTCCTCCATGGCTGCAAAGTGGTTATTGCCAGCAGACTGGGAAATGCTTTGGTACATATGTGTGGGCTGTCAGGAGGCACAGCTTTCATCACAGAGAGATTCAACTGCTTAGATATTGAGCTGGATAAATACTTTTCACAACCCTAGCAGAAGAAGCCAATTTTATCTGCAAAATGGGTGCTTTGGTGCACTGTTTGTTGAACAGCCAATTGGCATTTTAAACCTAATCCTAAGAAATAATCCACATATTAGAAATAAAAGTGGAATTAGCAGAACATATGGGACATTAAATAAACACAATATTCATAGGATTACATGTGAAATATTAAGGTTGGATCCTGCAGACCTTTCATGTATCAACAGTCTTACTGATATTTCTTTCTTTCATGTGCAAAGGCCTTTTAAAACAGATAGTAACTGTGATGATAAATTACAGGTAAAGCAGCATAGAAATGCTGAAGTCTTTAAAAGCTGCCTGATGATTTTGAATGTATTGTTTTAGGTGATTTTTCCTAACTTCCCTTAAAGACTCAAAATTCATCCTCAATTATTACTCAAAAAATTACCTCTGGATCTTTAAGGAACAGACCTTGAAGTCTATAAGGGAAAATGCAGAATATATTTCTGTACCTCATCACCTTCAGAAAGGTGTCAGTGCTGAAGAAAAAGAAAAAATGTAGTTTAAGTGATATTTAAATTAACACAACATAAAATATCGCAAAACCCAGAGCATTTCAGCACTGAGCTATGGTGTTACTGGTATTTAGATAGCTGTGATAACATTAAAAGCCTTGATGCAGTGAGGGTCCTGCGTCTGCATCAGCCATCTCTTAGGGCAGACTGCTGGCACTATCCAGCTCCCACTGTTGCCTTGCTCCCCCCCTCTGTTCTGGGCTCACATGCAAACAAATGCTCTGCTGTACTAATGACCACTTCCAAGTGTGAAAAAATGTTGTAAAGCATCCCTAGGTTTGTGGCTTCTGCTTGTGAGCCCACACCACCCACAGCCCCCAGTGCTACACTGAAGGCTACACCCTGGGGTCCACCCTGTCCTATCACAAAGTGTGGGGACCTGTGTCAAGGGGAAAGGTCTGAGGAGCAGTCACAGTGTGCCAGACACTGGGGATGCACTGAGGACATCCAGGGGGTATTGATTTTCCCATGGATCCTAAATTTAGGAGCCGACATTAGGACCTTGGCCAGCCTCAGTCTCCAAGTGCACATACTTTGCTTGCACAGTTGTAAGCAAAAAAGTGCATGGACAGGCCAGAAAGCCCCTGTAAAACCAGATAAGCTCCCAGTATGGGAGTAACCTTTCTATAAACACACACAGAGAAATAACTCAGTGAGAACCTGCAAGCTCAGTCCCATGAATATCCTCTTAGTGCAGCAGAACAACACCTTCTCGAACATGTCAGTCCTGACACTACGAACCAGGGCCAGACTCTCTGGGACCTCCAAGATCCACCTTCATGAACACCTTCCTGCAACTGTTCAGTTCACAGAACACCAATTCATGCCATTGTGTGAATGCCCTGTGTCACTTGGCTTGTTTAGGAGAAGCTCCCCAGTCCTTTGCCAACCTGCAAGATGCTTCATGCCACAGTGTGCTGCCATGGGGACAAAATGGGTCTTGGTTCACAGTCCTCGACCCCATGAAAAGACTGGGAGTGCCCTGCCTGGGAGCTGCCTTAGTGCAGGTGTTGCTGCAGTTCAGTATTGCAGTGTGATTCAGGTAGAAGTACCTGCTATTCATCTTTCACAGACTGCACATGAAGCCAGATGTATAGGAAGGGAAAATGCAAATATGCCTATGAAGTCCTCTTTCTTCACAGAAACCTACTTCTTGAATGCTGTGGGATATTGATTGATGGTCTGGGTTCCTTTCCAGTGAGAAAGAGAATACTGATCTCTGGGGCTTTCAATAAGGAATGCAGTACAGCTGGGCCAATTTTCTTTTAAAGGTACATGGGAGTCCCAGGATTGCTGCTTGTAAAGGATAACTTCTGCAGGCTCCATTGAGCACAAAAGAAAACAGCTACCTACCCTTCTTAGGAAGAAAGGGAAAATATTTTGCCATGCATTTTTAATGCAATTCATCATTGTAAAGAGATACACTCAAAGATTAAGGTATTATTCATAATAGTTTTCACTTGCCATACAGAAAGTTGGACCCATTATCAAAAGACAGCTCTGCTTAAGAATCTGCCTATCAGATTGTTTTCTGAGGTGAGAAGATAACAGGATATATTTTTTCTGGTTATGCTCCTTTCATGAATCCAATCAATGAAATCGCTAGTAATTCTGAAGGGTATTTAAATACAGCCTTGCCCACAGATGTAGCAGCAGATCTCTAGCAGGAGAGCCAGTGACAGATTTAATTAGCATTCCAATTCAAGGAAATAAATGGAATTGTCTATCAAAAAATGGTGTCTCTATCAGGAGGCTTTACTGCAATATTTGTGCTCAAGACCAGATGACTTACTGTTGCTGGAAAAGTGATGGCGGCAGCTTCCTTTCTTCCATTCTTTTATATTATCTGGCAGGTAGGTTAAATAAATTAGTGATGTCATAACATGCTCCTAGGACACGCATGTAATTTATATGTACAGCAGCACGTTTGCCCTCATCTGTGCATCAATCCTGTGTACCGTGCTGTGACTGATACTAGTTCTCAGGTGCATCCTATGGAAAAAAAGAAGTCAAATAATTACTTCCTCCTGGAGCAATTTAAATGGGAAAATGAAAACTTTCTTCAGAGCTATTGTTTAGGCATATACAAGAAAGCATATGTGGCCTGACTCCCCAAAAATCCTCTCGTCTTCTGCATTAAATGTACCAGCAAGGTTAGTTCAGAGACTATAGTATTTTGAGTGCTTTTTTTTAAAACATCCTTTTCTGTAAGTGCCAATTCCAGTTTAGGAAGGCTGCAGTGTAGTGGGTGGTTAAAACATCCATTCAGCAGATCCAGTGGCACTGATGGGTATTAACTTTGCGTATGGTAAGTCTCGGCATCAAATGACCCACATGTAGATTCAAATGTAGATTTAAATTTTCAGACCTCATTTTGGTCAGCTGGGGCAAGAGAATGGGGACAGCCTGGCTTCTCACACTGAAACATCAAGTCCTTACTCCCAAAAGCTTCAGTGGGAGTTGTGCCCAGGTAAGGAATTAGTTCATGGTGGATGCTACAAATACTCAGTAGTACCAATTGCCACCATCCTCCCCAGCAAGCTGCTGTGCAGCCCTGATAAGACCTAAAGAAATATCCCCATCCATATTTCCCGAAGTGTGGCTCTGACTTTATGGCTGGTGCTGGAGTGATACTGGCAGAAAGGCAAAGAATCACCACGGACAATGACCTTGCAAATACATAATCCATGCACTCTAGTATCAATACTGGTTTGAATTGTTTGAAGGTGGAGTTCTCATCTAAGAAACTGTAAGAAAAATGTTGCAATAATAACTACAGCTGTTTGATTAGCTTCCTAGTAATAGATGAATGCATGGATTTGGTATTATGTGTATATAAATACAGAACACAAGTAACATATGCTCTATGTACACTATGAATAATCCCCTTATGTAGAGTTAATAGTGTACACAATAGTGTACAAAGGATATTTCAGAGCACTTAGGTTTGGGTTTGATTGACACTGTAGGCATGTGGCATGACTATCAAATCTTTCTTCACAGTCAGTGAAGAGAATCAGGCTTTTCTGGGGTCCCTTTCATCTTGCCCTAAAGCAGACCCCAAAAGTAGGGCAAGCAAACTGCACCCCAGAAGTGCCTCTTTTCTTTGACTGCAAAGGGAACGTAGGGTGACTGCAGTAAAGAGGTCAATGCCTGAGTTAAAGGTTTAAAAATAGAGGTGCTAAATTCCACCCATGTGGTTCAGATAAGAGAGACAAAGTGAAACAGGTCAGAAAATGTTTGATGTGTTCAGTCTGATTGGTTACTTTTTTAATAACACTGAGTCTGATTTTCAGTCACTATGATTTCACAGCACTGTCAGTAAAGGGATGACTAGGGTCCTAAATATGGAAGAAACTTTAATTAGCTATCGATACAGCAGGGCTTAGATCTGTGGAGATCAGAGTCTGTGCTAAGAAATGATGGGAAACAACACCAGTCCCAGCCAGTTTGTAGGCTGAACAATCGGGAACTGGGAAGGGAAGAAATGCAGAGAGAAGTTGCTTCCTCCCTACTTTTGAATGGGAAGTCAGTGAAAAACTGCACTGGTGACTGCACTGAGATGAGGAAGAGGTTTAAAAGAAATACTTGAATTTTTTCTGTCAGCCCTGCCCCGCACCTGACAAGTCCCAGGAAGGACCTGGCTTCTGGAAAGCAACTTGCTTAAGATTTCCTGGGGCAGAAGCAGTGTAAGAAACCTCCTTAACTGTGCCAAGAGACTTCATTGGAGGCAACGTGGCCATGTACTGTGGAAGAGAATGGAGAGACGTGAGCAGCAGCTGTGGCATGAGCAGGGCCTGGCAAGCAGTGTGAAAGTAAACCCAAAAAGCAGAGTGAGGAAGGGTTTCTGGGGCTGAACTAGTGTCATGAGGACAAGCTATGACAGCAGGGTAAAACTGCTTACAGAAAACACAAGGACTCAATCAGCCTGATGCACACACCTCTGTGAGCCTAAAAAAACGAACAGACATGGTGTGGTCAGAGCAACAGAAGCAGTTTTGGTACCAGCACTTTGGTCTGGGCTGGAGAAGGGTGGAGGGAGTATGTTACAGAGGAACAAAGCAGTGGTACTTGGTGGAGTGAGAGGCTGTATTTTCAGGCAGGTACTGGGCATGATAATATTGGTTCTGAAATGCAGTTCCAAATCCTGCATCTGCTTAAAAATAAATAGGATGATGTCAGCAGAGCAAGCTCCAGGACACACACAGAGGTATGAGCCCTGTCCCGAGAAAGTGCACAGAAAGAAAGACCTTTTGGTAGAGTGGAGTAGTCAACGTTGGTATCCCACATCCTGAGCCAATGGTGTAATCACTGACATCTCAATAAACAGAGTAATTGACAGTGTTTTCTTAATGGGGCAAATACTTGGTGTGGCTTTTGAAGTGGCTGAAGGGGAAGTTAAATACGTGAGATCTGTTGTGAACATGTAATTATTTTTTAGTCTTGTTTTAGTGAAAATTTAAAATTCAATCCAATTTGTAATTCTGTATTCTGATTTTGCCATTCAGACTAAAATGAAAAATACCTCCTATTATTTGCACAGCCCTAAATTCTACCCTCTATATACCTTAGAAGAAGTATAGCTTAAGAGCTTGTTTGATCACTCTCAAATCGCCAACACTTGCTATCTGAATTATGGGTGGTTGGAGGTGACTAATTGTTTTTCATTTATTTTGCAAGAATGCTTTTATTGTTACATGATGTTGCCATCTGTCCATCTTAGAGGAGGTGAAGTCCCAGAAGATTTTAATCCTTAATGATTACATAGGTTCAGGTGCCTCTCTAAAGGACCAAGATTGGCCTACTTTCCTCCCTGTGGTATGCAGAGACTTCTCCATCAGGCAGGTTTTGAGTGAAAGACTCACCCTGAACAGCTAGATCACACTTCACCTCCTCTGAGAAGAGGCTTTGTGAAAGACGGATTCATTCAATGAGATGGCCAAATTTAGAATATCTGACAAATTTATTTTTAGGTCAGCTGCTTTCTTTTTTTCCTTAGTATCTTCTTCTGCCTCTTAAGTCCTTTCCTTAAAAAAACAAAACCAATTGATAATAATGCAATTTTTTCTTTGAAATTGAGAATTTGAAGCAATGCATTTCAAAGATGTCTAAGTAAGGTGTTTGGGCTTAGAAATTTCCCTTTTTTTTTAAAATCAAGAGCAATTAGCTTAACTGGAACCATATTCACAAATAATGTCCATTCCAACAGAAGGAGCGTTTTTCACCAAATGTTACACATACATATGCGCACACAAAGTCAAGCGAATCCCCAAAGGTGCTGCTTATATAAGACATATTTCCCTCCCTTTACTTGTGCATGGATGACTGCACTGTGTGATTTTTTTTGTAACTGGGATAATAATTATAAATAGCCTTCATCTGAGTGTTTTGTGACCTTTGCAGCCAGAACTAGAATAAGTAGGGATGTGGTTTGGAGCAACTGCTGAACACACCCTCCTGTTTGTATTTTACAGGCATTGGTGCAGACCCTGGCTCTGATTAAAGCCTAAATATTAAAGCATTTTGGGCTGATTGGCTCAACCCCACAGCTCTCCAGGTTCAACTGACCTCGCTATAGCCAGCACCAGCACTGCCTACCCAGCAGAATAAACTCGAAATGAAAAAACAATGGTAAAGTCCCCTGATGAAGAGATCCAAGGCCATCCACAGGACACCAGTTTAAATCTAGCCTGGGGTGGCAGTGACCAAAAAGCCAGCACCATCTGAACATCGGTTCCTGACTGTGAGGGGGATTAGCTGTGTCAACCTGGCTGGCTGATGGGCCCAGGGAGCATCCCTGTGGCACTGCTGACCTAGCTGAACCCTTACATCTTGCCTTGGCCAGTGCCATACAAAGTATCCTGGCATGGTGGGCAGAGGGGTGCTCTGTGAGACTGCCCCCTGTGCCCTGTCCATCATTTCTGCCTGGCCAAATTCAGGTCCTGAGAGTACATGTGTGAAGTGGTGTGAAAAAACCCCAACAGACTAAAGCAACATAAAGAACTATCCACAGGAAAGATGAGGCAGACAAAGGATCATAGGAAAATTTTAATATTGCCTAATGACACATTATCATTGCCTAACCATTAGTCCTGAAAAAGTACATTACTACACTGTCATCTTGTCGAAGTACATGCTCTAATTTAGGAAGGCACAATCAGTACATTCCAATACAGGATCGAAAATGTTGACTGAATTTGCTGATAAATCTTCAGCTGAGACAAATAGTGTAGAAATGAGACAACTGGCAAAATTCTGGCTGACTTAAATGAGTCAGTTCAACTACAGCCTTTAAAATGGATTTTGCTGAAGTTGTCTGCCTTATAAATCAGCATCCAAATCAACCATGTGCTCCTGCCACAGGAGAATGGAAGGTTTAGAAGCAGAAAACAGCACCTTCTGTGCTGTTATAATGTTGAACTGCATCAGCAAAGCCCGGCTGTCTCACTGCCATGGAATGCCAGCCCATTGCCCTGACCCTGGGCCATCCAGCATGGCCATCCATGGCAATGGGAAGCTGCTGCCGTGCAGAGGAATAGTGACAGAACTGCCCTAAGATGTGCCTCGAGGACAAGATGACCAAGCTGCTCAAATCCATCCCACTTAAAAACTGTGCTGCTATAGAGGCTGCGGGAGTAGAGCACATACATGGGGTGCTCAGAGCAGGTAGCTAGAAGAAGGCTGCTGATTTGTCCTTCAGCACTGCGTCCCTGTAGAGATCTCACTCCTCTGTGCTGCAATTCACTCATCTGGGTGTAAGAATGCTTAGCTCCCTCTAAGGGTTACTGGCAGAAGGATTTCATATTTACACAGTGTTAAGGAAAATGTTACAAAACACTTTTCAGTGAGCAGCTGGAATGGCATCCATTTCAGATCTGCTTATGTTCTGTCTTAGCCTTCCGGAGAGTTATAAAACAATTTAATGTTACCCATGACACCTGGCAGTGTTAGGCCAATTCTGGTTTTATTCAAGGTCGATCACAGAGTTTGCAGGGATCCAAGGTAGAATAGGGCTCTGGGCTCTTCTGAGTTACAGAGTTCAGACAGGTTCTGAGTCACAGCCAGAGAGAAAGAACAAGCTTCAGCTCACAAAATGCCAAATCATTGCAGCCCTTTGAGCTCCTTCCCAACCACAAATCCTACCATAATCACTTGCATTGCTTTGACTTCCAACCCATCCTGCTCACCACTGTACACATCATTTGGAGGAACAGCATCTGAGATCTGGCATCCTAAACAAACTCAATAGCACATCTTCAACCTTAACAGCATTGAAAGTTGTGTACTATTCCTTGTGTTTTACCCATACTCTTATTCAAGAGACATTTACTTGGTTCACTGGAGGGAACACGATCAAGTTTTGCTCTGACATACTCAGTAAATGTGACAGTGCTAAAGTGAAGGAATTTCACCCAAGAATAAAAACAAATTCAAGCATGGCAGGAGAGAATAAAGGGAAGAGAGAGAACAAATTTATTGCCATAGCTGATCACATATGCTGTCTCGGAGAAGATGCTGTGAAAGACATGGAACATCATTTGCACTAATTAGAAGAACAGTGTCACCCCAATGGATAAGTATTTTAGATTTCAACACACGTACTCTAGAGGTCATCAGCAGAAGGCTTAAAGAGAGGAACATATCATGAATGGAAGCAGCTGTTCACAGTCTGGTTTTCCCTGTAGAAAATATAAATGACACTGATAGATTGAGCACCCTTCAGGGAAACCTTTCCAAACAATTTAAAAGACAGGAGAGAAGAGGATGAACTCTAAGACAGTGAACAAGTTCAGAGAGGAAAGTGTACTGTTACCTGGGAACGTGTAAGGGCTGGAAGGGTTTACTGGTCTTTGGCAGGTACACTTCCAGCAAAGGAAAATTAATGTGATCCTTGACATATCTTACCTGTCTACAAGTCATTATTTCTGCCTGCTTCTGATCAGAACAGCCTGTTTCAGGATTTCCCCTTGGCATAGCCTGTTCCATGTTTTCAATTTCCCTTCTGTAAAGCACTTCTATCCAGCTTCCTTAGCACCACTTCTTAGCTAGTCAGTAATGCCTCTTTTTGAATAATCTGTTTGGCAATTGATAGGGCTGTACCTGTAAAATGAGCTTCCCCCTGCCAAAGAGAGCAACTGCTACTTCAGGAATGTTGTCATCTCTTTAATGGGAATCCCACCAGGCTCCATAGGAATCTTTGCTGTTTTCTGTGGATTACTCTTGCTTCTATTATTTTCAGCTGGAAGACCAATCTGCAAAGACTATTTTTAAATGGATTACTTGTTTTACAATTTGATTTCCAGTTGACATTAGCAGAAAAAAAGTTACATGGCTCTCAGCTGGAATTTCCTCTGGGACACAAAGCCACTTCAGCTCTAAAGACTCTTTCTAGCTAATCCTGTAGAGTGGATTTGATTTTACAAAGATTTGCTCAGCAAAATAAAGAATAAATGCAAAAGGCAAAGTTTTTGCCACACGTGTTTCTTGGTTACTTTTGTCCCCCACAGTTCCTGCTTCCAGCTGAGCATGTTGCTCCATAAAAGGCAGTACACTAAAGTCAGGGGGTGGGGGGTAAAGCAGTCCACAATGGGTGAGGGAAATAGATATCAGACTGAACAAATTGCTGAATCAAGTCCCTACAGCTGTTTTGGCTCTATTTCTCACAAGAACCAACCATTGTTCACTAGCTCTCTTGGCTCAATAAAACACTTGAAGAAGCTGATGCTGAAGGCACGTGGTGAGAACATTGAGCTTCTACTCAGGGCTTGGTGCCTGACAGGAGGTGCCCTGTCCTGCCAGCAGCACTTGTACAGCAGCCAGGAAGAGTTTTACAGAGCAGTGTTTGCTGAATACCAGTGGAGGATACTTGTGCATCCGGAGAGGTCAGTACTTATCTGAGAGCATGCTCTCTCCCTCAGGTGCTACAGCACGTAGAATTCCTCTACCTTATTCACCTTATCACAAATACCAGAAAGTTGCCCAAAACATGGTGTCCTGCATGGTATGGGGCTGCCAGCTATCACAGATTTACACATGGCAGAGGTGAAAGAAAAAAGCCCGAAAAATTGAACTGGCTGTAATGAGGAACTGAATCTAGGAAAGAGGACCAGGAAATACCATCTTGGGTATCTGTTTCGGTAGTTAGAGTTCCCCCAAAGTGCAAGGCACTTTACTCCTCTGACAGAGGAAGCTTTGTGTGGTTTACCAGCGCTAGGAGAGACCATAAATATTTCTAAGTCACAGAACAACAGAGAAAATAAAACTAGATTTATGAGGAATAAACATGTGACTCCTGGCAGGTGTTTGTCTCATTGATTCTTAAAGAGAGCAAATCATGGCATTTGCATAATCTAGTCCAACACTCAATATCCTTAAGATCAGACAGTTTTCATCTGTATAATGCAGTTTCTTTCTCTTGCAGATTAAGAATATTTCCTTGTCTATTCTTTTCTTTTTAATTGTGTATGTGGAGATCAGGTTATTCCTTTTCTCTTTACCACAAAGAATGGAAAATCTTCTCTAAATAAAAAAAATCTGAACAGATGTTCTCGGTGTGCTGTTTTACCTCTCACAAATTGTGAAGAAAAATATACCAAGTAATACATTTATTTGTAGACACAGGCCTGCTTTGTAAATGGGGTGGGTCAAGCTGCCTCAGCTGACAGCAGCTTGAGAAGCAACAGTAATCTGACCACTTTTCATCATGTGAAATTCGGTTGTTTGGACTGAATTAGATCAGGTTTGCTCTGATCCATCTCGGCTGTTACTAACCACTCTGTGTGCTTTGAGGTGGTCACAAAGACTCTGATTGTTCATTTTTTCCAGCTTGACAATTCAGAGGCTTGCTTACCCCTTTGAGTAGGTGTTAGCCTTGCCCCCTTTCAGTCTCGTGGATGCTCGCTGCTCTGCCACAATTCTTTTGGAACAATTGAAAGCAGCTTTAAGGCTGTCTCAGCCAACTCCGTCACTACTGTGGAGCGGATTTCACCAGGGACAGACAATCTGGACACATGTAGGTTATCCAATTACATTCTAGCCTGTCATTTTTCTGTTCAAATTTGAGTTGGTGTTCCTTTTTTTCTTCCCTGTAGGTATTCATTCTATCAGTCAGTTGCAAAAGCAATCTCTTTTTAAATTTTACTTAAATTTTGTCTTCTCCAGTGTACTGCCAAAACATCAGCAGTGTAATCCAACAGTCTAACGCCCAGGTCTCTAATCTGAACTTTGGCTAAGTTGTTTGATACTGAGACCTGAAATACAACCGTGAATGCATCAGTCATTTGAACTCTGAGCCTCAGATAACTATCCTGAAGATAAACTTAATATGTGACTTTCCTTGACTTATTGCACACCTATAAAATACTTCAAGAGTTGCACAGTGTATCTGTCTAGATGGTCACTTCTGGGGAGGTCATACTTGGCAGTTTCTATCTGAAGCAGCCTGGCAGGGCTATCTAAGGTCTACCATATTTAAGCCCTGAGAAAATCCAAATATACAGCTATCATAACCAATCCTTTTGCTTCTTCCCTGTCTGTGTGCACTGTTTCTGTTTACCTTCCCCAAAGCAAGGGCTTCCAGCAGAGGACACACAGTGTTTTCCTGTCCACAGTACAAGGCATGCCTGCATCTCCTGTCTCTTGGTTGTGGGTTATCTTTGACCCTTGAGTTCTTCAGGCCATAAAGATTCTGGAAAAGACTGTTTTATTAGTTCTTACCACAATTTGTCTTCGTGACTGTACATTATTACCTTGCATGTGTTTGGCACGTTCAGATTGCTTATACCTGCACTCAGATGTCACCACTATCTGTCTCTATTACAGTGTTCTTCATTAACACTCCTACTGCTTTATCTGACTTGCACTGTAAGAGCACATGCCTTGTTCATAAACAGGATCCCCTCCTCCCAACAGAGTACTAAAGAGACCTGTGAGAATATATAACTTCCTCCCTCAGGCCATTTAAATGACCTTGAAGCAGAGGAGCATTTTACAAAGGTGGAATAGGTAGAGAAATGACAAAAGAGAACTGCTTGAGCTAACTCTAGGCACAAAGTGTGGCTCCTAATTGTTTGAAAATCTTAAATGCATTGGCGGAAAGGTCACCTGAACTATCCCTGATTCTCATCATCAGATTCCCTTTAATTATTTACAACAGTGGGTTAGATAGAAAAAGTAGCAACTAGCAGCCATCTAGTTTGGGCTCTTGGTATGATGGCTGTAACAAAATCACAGGGACCTTTGGCAGGGCAAGTCAGACAAAAGGATACTCAGGGCTTGCAGCCTATTTAAAATAGAGATGGCAGATTTCTAAGGCAAAATGTGCTGATGAGCAAGAGTGAGTAAGGAGAGAGGAGTAGAACTGTGGAGCATCTCAATGGTGTGGTCAAAGTGCACTTTTTAGTGTAAGCCTGAACTGCAAGTGGTTGAACACACAACTTTCTGCCCCCTGCCCTGGCTACTTTGGAAGTCAAGTAACAGTCACCTGTTACCCTGGGGTCTCCTGCTTTTTCTAAGAGGGCTGAACTACATCTCAGTTATGAAAATGCAATCTTAGACTCTCACTGCCAAAAGGGAGTGTCTCTGCTGATGACAGGGCTGCTTTGGAGGTAACAGGAATGAGTCAGTTTATTCACTGGGGCTGTTTTGAAGACACGTGAAAACATCAGTTATGATGTGGTCATATCTGCAGGCTCTAGGTTATATCCATGAAAGCTGAATAGGTGTTTTAAAAATAGCTGTTTACTTCTGTTCTTCTGGCTTTGGTAGTTAAAGACTCCTAATATATAGGCTTCTAATAAATTGTTTTAGTCGCTCTTGGGATTTTGACCAACTAAAAAGATACTGATTGTGATATCAATTGTTTCTACATAGGGGATTTTACACAGAAAGCTTGACGTTGGTGGATTAAGATCCAGTAGAATCAAGGCCCAAGATTGTGCAGTCAAGACTAAAACAGGTAGTTTCCCCAGTGTAGTCATCCCTTTCGATCAGGATTCTAACATTAAGTATTTTCTTGTTTCTGAAGTAATAGATATTTTTTTGGCAGCATTTCTGCAATCCAAGGAAAGGAAAAGGTTGTTGCCAGAGTTCTGGCTGAATTAAAATGGGATTGGCACAAAAGTGAGATTGAAATAACCTATAAGGATGACTTGTTTTGGCAGCAAACAAGGTGCTGTTTATAGTCACATTAAGAAGCGTGAGAATGCAGGGGTGGAGCTCCTCAGTGAATTTTGTAGAGAAAGCAAGAAATGCAAGGGAAGGAGACTTGCCTCTTGGCAGCCTCAGGCAAAAGTCAAGCTTGTGAGGGAGCAGCCTAGAGGATGTAGCTGCCGAGAAACGCCCAGCCTCCTGCATAAAGAAATGCTCATCTGTGTTCCTTCTTCTTTCCCACACCACAGCAATGCCTGTGAAAAATTACAGCATTTTGGCCACAGCACAGTTTTAAAGCTGCATTTAACATACTTGTACTGTATTCAGCTGAGCTTTTTTTCCCCATGTAGTAGTGAGAGTTCTGAAAAGCCTGGGACCCCAGAAGCTATCTGCATTAATTCTTCTTGAGAGTCATATTTTTAGAAATAATTTATTTTTAAAACATACTTGGCCAGCACAATTAGGGTTTAGAGCCTTTCTGGATTGCCCACAGTTATGAAAAGCCAAGCCTTGTCTCAAAAAAATGCAAGGACTGAAGGAAATACGTGACATGAAAAGGGCTTGGAAAATTTGCTACCGCCAAGTCTATATGATGCAAACATACATACTCACATGCAAAGGTGTAATTTTTCTCCAAAACAGATTTGGAACAGGTAGATAAAACTGGCGTGCCATGCCTGCACTTCAAAAAAGCCTGCTTACATGCCCTGTGGAGGGAAATGAGAGAACTAGGACGTCACTTGTTTCCGTGTGAGAACAGACGTGTATATACGCCTATGAGCGCACAGGGAAAATAATATACACGTTTATAAATGTAAGCCGTGTGCCTGTGTACATATTTACAGGTAAGCAGATATTTTCGGTCCCCTGAGCAATGAGTGAATCACTGGTTGCGATGCCCGAGGGCAGCAGGGAGTTTCTGAGACAGGAGGAGCCGTGGCAAAGCCGCTGCTGGAGGAGGAGCTGGCAAGGGGCAGCGGCAGCTGCTGGGGACAGCAGTAGAGGCTGCAGCCAGAGATGTGCAAATTCCTCACTCGCATTCCGGGTTGGGCAGGGAGAAGTGGAAAAAAAAGCTGCTGAACTTTATTTCTTCTTGACTATGCCACTATAGCAATGAGAGAAGGGGCAAAAAGACACAGGCAAGAGCTTTTCTCTGGTGGAATGCAAGGACACGGAAACACACAGCCAGGATCATACTGAGGGGATGAAGGGGTTGGCAAGATGCGGAAGGAAGATGGTATTACCAGGCATGGTTTATTGGAGTCAGAAGAGAATAATAGACATATTAAAATGCAGAAAAGATGAAGACAATGAACTCATGCTAGAGGATACAGTTCAGCTGCCCATCTCTCCCTCCTCCCTGATTTCTTTCATCAAGAGAATCTTATGGGGAGGAGTGAGAGAATGGGTACAGAGCCATAGTGCAGCAATGATATGTGGTAAAAGAAAAGAAAAAAAAAAGAGTAGGGGGGGAAACTGCACAGAAGAGTAGACCTGATGAAAGAAGAATGAAGTAGGTGTCAGAAGAGGAAATGTGGAAAGTCAATATAAGAGAGAGAGGAGGACACTGGCAGTGAAGTCATAGATTTCGGTGACTGGCAAACACAGTCTGAAGGAAGAAAGACACAAACCCCAAAAGCTGGAGCAGGATTTAAGGCATTTGAATATTATCAGTCTGTGTGAGATCAACTGAGGAGCAGAAGATCGAAAGCAGAGGGTTAACAGGTAGTGGGCATGTCCTGTTGAGTGCTGAAGCTTCTGAAGCCAGAGATTATGATAGCAGCTACACCAGAGATACAGAAGAATCTGTATTTTTTCTGCTTATTTCTAGGTGCACCTCGCCTACAGGATAAAATTTAAAAAACAGAACAGATTTTAATCACTGAGAAAAAAAAAAAGAATTTCTCTTAAGTCTTGGTCTAAAAACTACATATCAGGGACTTAAAATTGAAATCACTAGTCCATAGCTGAAGGCCAGAACAAACTGCTAGTCTTAAGCACTCTGAGATAAAAAAGAAAAAAGTGGTTCACATGATTCTCAGGCTTATGCTTTATGATGCTTACACTATTAAACTTTTTTTTATTTATTTAAAGCTGCACTGTTATATTTATAATTTTACATTTAAAACAACTATGCACAAAGGCATTCAAAGCATTCTGCACATCTGAGATCTTAAACTGACATTCAGCTCCAGAATGAGCAGAACCAGAAAATTATGAATCTGATTCTCTTCTCAGATGGCTATCAAGGAAACATACCTGTAAACCCAGTGGAACTGCACCAATGTAAAATAGATGTGAGTGAAAGGAGAGTCAGTTCTCTATGTCCACAGAGAATGGTTGTAAACAAGGTGTCAACACATTTCCTCCTGATGCTGATATGAAGGCCTTGTTAACACAGTGTGATGACACTTGAATTGTCATGAAGCTGTGTTACTCATTTTCAGCAGAGGACAGATATGTCAAAATTGTAGACAGGATGAAAGTAGAGCTAGATCTGCTTATAATCATGCATGACCAGCTGCTCTGAAGCAGTAACAACTCTATGTGTGGAAGCAGTGCATAGAAGTGATGAATGTATATAGCAGTCTGCAATTGGAGTACATTTAAATATTGATCGCAGGCTAAACCGTTTGGAAAATTGTTAGTCTTCTACAAAATTGATATTATAACAGGAAAAAGGCTGATACTGTCTTGCTTATGCAAATAGAACAGTTATCAAGACTTTACACGCAGGTACAAAGATAGTAGGACTGGAAGAGTAGGTTTAAATGAAATAAAATGTCCCAGATAGCTCGTCCCAGAAAATCTACCTCAGACTTTAGATGCAATATGCTTAGCCTCAAAAACACAGATGAGAAAGAAAAGAGTCTTCAAAAACTTTGTCAGAAACTTCAAGTGCAAAAATAGAAAGTTAAAACTTTAACAAATGATTGCTGGTTCGTGATTTACAAACCAGCAGCTTTACTGAAGAAAATGCATACAGCTAAATATATACTGTGATATTAAACTCCGCAGCTAGTCTACTGAAAATCTCTCATTAGTTTAAAAAATGGACAATTCTAGATGTATGTTAAGAACTACTTTATCCTACAAAATGAGTTGCTAAATTTATTCCAGTCTTGGGTATGTGATTCTGTGAGGAACTGCTACCTTTTCAGCTGGAAGACATTTCACTACGTCATTCATACAGTGCTAGAAGCAGTGCCATCTTCTAGTGTGACATCCTCCCTCCAAGTCAATAGCAGAGGTATTTGCAGACTCTATTTTATATAGTCACCCATGAAGCTCAAAAAGGAAGACACTCCAAACAGTTTCTGGTGTCTTTCTGGATCTGGGGGTTTGCTGGTGCCTGGCCTATTGATAGGAAGAGGAAAGGTCTGAGCAATCAGGAGACTGTGGTGTTTTCCTTTATTTACCAGTAAATACCTGAATAGCCAATATCATTATTAATTTGTAACTACCTGATCTGAAATGCTTAGTAATGCACACATTTGTCTTCTTCGCATATCTTATTTCAACTCATGTTTTACAGTATAACCATGGATACTTGCAAACCTAATTTCCATTGATATTAATCTCTCTCCTAGCTGTGAAGAGACATCTCAATAAGGTAATAAATAATGTTTATAGCCTCTGTGAGGTTCTATCTCACTGTTGTGGTTGTGCGAAGTCACGTGAAGTGGTCTCAGTATACCTTGTCTGGTTCCATTCATGTACACAAACACTGGCAAGCAATCTTCATGTGTTAATCTATTGTTCAATTGTGAGGCATTTGGTTTTGAATTTCACTCTTCTTTTATTCTGCATTAAAAATTCTTCTGGAAGCATGGAGAGTAAATATTCTCTTTTTTTTTGTTGCTGCTGCCACTTTTGATTGTTCTCAGTTTGTGTGAACCTACAGAAAATGTTTTTCTTGTATTTTGGTACTTCTGTTTACCTAAAACTCAGTGTTACATAGAGACTTTTCTAGAAGCAATGGAAAAAACCCATAAAAGCATAATACTTAATACAGCACTTAAATGCATTTTGATTTATGTTCCACTATTGGAAAGATGCTTGTGTGGTTTATGTGTTCCTTGGAAAGATATTTGATTTCCTCTCATTGGCTGGAATTTTTAGAATGCACATCATCTAATTACATAGTTATATCATATATATCACATATCTTACACCTTTACTCTCAGCATCTTTGTAGTTTGTCTGTGATATATGATATATAAATATAAAATAGATACTAAACAGATACTTTATTTTATACAAACAAGGATTTTATTTCACTGGTGAGGTAAACTGATTTAAAAGAAATATATATCTAGACTCTTAACCTGGACAATATAGAATTTATGTGTTTTTCACTGTTCAGCCCTGAGCATCAGACAAGTGAATTTACTCACTTTTTAGTTTACCATTGCACTGTATTTTGGAATCATCCAGGAAAAAAAAAGAGATAAATTCCATCCTAGTCACTTACATTTACCAGAGCATATCTCACTTCATCCAAAAGAATCCAAAGTAATTTCAGAAGATCCAGTTTTATTAAGATGGTTACATGAATAATCCTGCTGGGCTTGGTTTTACTCTGCCTTGTATTTTCTGTAGCTGCTTTGGTTTCTGACAGAGGCTGCAAAGTGCTTCTCCTCTTGCCTGGGAGTTTTTTAATGCAGTTCCTAAACCCTTCAGCGTTGCTGTCGATAGACAGCATAAAATGGAATAGAATCAGACCTGGAAAAGCAGAGGCACAGAACAGAATCAGTCAGTTCCAAGCTGCAGGGAAAACAGCCGGTATACATGCAGAATATAGTAAGTACTTTTGCCATAACTCTATCCAAATAAAGTAATCTTTTTCAGATACATGATGCCACATGTAAAAGTAAGGTAAATTAGCTTTGATATTAGGGTGAAATTACCTACAGCATCACACATTTCTTTGGAAATCAAATTAAGGATTACAAAAATAAATGAAGTTATGCTCAGAACTACATGGCTAATAGCTCTGAGAGGCAAGATTGGTGTCTCTTGTTACTTTCTGAGTTATGTATTTATTTTCTGCTGTGGATGGTGAAATATAATCTAGCAGTCAAATTTATGAGGGTTTTGGGTTGTGTTTTTTGCATTTTTACATTGCATCATTTTTCTCAAGAATTAAAACAACCTGATTTTTGCGATCAAGAGAAAGAATGTCAGATTGTTCTACACAGTAGCAATTCCAATACAAAATGCTGGCAGCAAGAAAAATCTGACCTGACTCAGTCCAGGATTGAGGACTGTTAAAGTTTATTCTGAAAAAAATACATACATCCTGCAGTATTTTATTAATTGGTATTGAAATATTTAAAAACATAAACATCATAAATCTTTTTTCTATATCCTCATCACATGCAAATGAAATGCAACATGAATGCAAGAGAAGCCTTTGACAATCTAGGTGGGGAGCTGAAATTCGGTAATACAGGGCACTCAAATGAGACACAAAGTGCTTCAGACAAGAACTAATTGCTGGAAGTTGAAGACAGACAAATTCAAACCAGAAATAAAATCAAAGTATTGTAACAATAGGGATAGTCGCTGAAGTTCAGCATGCAGGGCTTATGATGAATTCTCTACCACTTGGAATATGATTGATTATTTTTTTTAACTACATCCTCTATTTCAAATCCTCATGTGGGGTCTAAAGAAGGATTTTTCTTGAGTTAGTCCTAAGGCATGCATTACACAGAACTTCAGATAGGTGGTCACCACAGAGCCACCTGAAGTTCAAATCTATGAATCTGCATGTTGAAGCAGATTTGAAATCAGTGTGCTGATGGGCACTTGCCCCAGGTAGATGCTGAGAGTTCTGGGTTAATTTATGTTTTGACACACTTCATAGATTTAGAGCTTCTGCCGTAGAATACTCTCGTGACCCTCTTTTGCAGCTGTCTCCATTTCTGACAATAGCTGCATTTTCTTATATCATTTTCTCTTGCTTACCCTTCAGCTGCTGTTTTGTAAGGTAAACTTTGAAGAGGCAGTCTAGATTCAGAAGCTGTCTAACAAGAAAACTGCCTGTGGGGTGAAAATAGAATGGTTGATCTAGATCTGATAGATTTGTTTAATATCTAGAAGGTAGCTGATAGATCGGTTACACTAAGGATATCTCTGTTGATTTTCAAACACAGAACAAGGACAAGACTGATAAAAGGTGAAGGAACAGGTAACAGAAAGGAGATCAAAGTAATCCGGTAGCACAGTCTTGACTAATTCTTGTCTACAGCTATAACTGTTTCCACTACAAGATCTTTTACATATGTGGGTTTTGCATGTTTTTGACAGATGGACTAGAAAGACAAAACCTACAGGAGATTCTAAATTACCAAATAGAGCTGTCAACTTTTTCTGTCACTCATGTGTGACTGGAGATTTCTAAAGATCTGAATAACTTGTTTCCTTCACGCCAAAATTGAGAATGAGTCTCACTGACCCATTCTCACAGCTTGTAATGTTTAGTGCAACCATCCATTCTTCCACAACGTAATTTCTTTCTGAAGAAGTCGTTTGCACCTGACAGATTCTTTCATATTGCATATGAAAAGGGTATCCTAGATGTTTTGAAAAAGACTGCAGAAACTGAGAAATTTTCTTTGGTATTCCTAAACAGAATAGGAGATCCATCTTCCCAGAGCTCTGCTCCACAAGCATGTCCATCTATCCCTTCAGTACACACTGTGCACTGACATAATACTGGGAGGCCATGGCAAATACTGAATTTCCTAGTTTCTCTCTCAATCTCAACACACCCTTCTTCCTTACCACATCCTTCCCCTACTTCTGGCTTTCAGCACTGTCTATAACAGTGTCAGTCTGCAAAGCCTCAAAAATTAAAAGATGGGGCAATCATAGCCTAAGGGGGCAAAGTCACAGACAGCTGAGAAGGAAAGGATAGGGCTTGTGATGGATGTGCAAAGATGCTGCCTCCACAGCATTTCTGAGGAAAGAGCCCTATGGAGGCTTGCAGCACTCATGTTATTCTTGCCCAGGGCTCTGCTGAAATTACCGTCAGTCTCAAAGAAAATATGCAAAATTTTTTGCAATCCCTGACTACACACATTATGAACCAATAATTAAGAAGCAGATATCAAATCACTGATTTGTAACAAATGTAAAAGATGCAGACTGTAGAAATGTAGTTCTGTTGATCTTTCCCAATATCACTGGGAACAGCACAGCAAAGTTGCGTTTCCTAATAAGAGCTGGACGAAGAGTTTCTTTGTTTAAAGCTCTACCAGAACTGTGCTGGTACTGGGCATTCCCATTCAAGGCACAGAGAATTCCGCGTTTGCCATAATGTCAGTCTCATAGCAGGTTCTTCTTCTGCTATGAAAAATGCAACATCAGGATATTCTGTCTACTTCTCCAGGACCTGTATCAAAATAGAAATTGCCTTCTCAATCACTTCCAGAGAAGAAAATGGCAGTCTTGACATATTATGAGCCATATGGGAAAGAAAGGCTTAAGCAGAGTGCTTCTGTTTCTTTTTCTCTATTGAAGATGACAGTAGTCTGGTTGTTTTTCAAATTTCTACATTGAGGTTTGCTTATATCTAGGTTAAAAAAAAAGAAATCCAAACCCCAAGCAACCCTTTTATGACATGGCTGGCCTAAGCTGACAAGCATACTGCATGGGTGATTTATATATAGAGCAAGGCCCAGAGGTGTCTAAAGCAATCCACTTTCAAAAGCAGAAGTTGTCATATTCTAAATCTGCTCTTAAAGAAAGCTGGACCTCAGTGTTGATTTCTGGATAAAATATACAACACTCAGAAGAAAGGGTAATGTTTTTAAAAAAACCCTGTGATATCCAGAGTTCAGTGAGGCACCTGATGTCAGGATGTTTTATGCTTTTAGATGAGTGGCCAAAGCAATTTTCTTTTAGTCGTTAAGTTGTAAGAATAGTGTTTATGCAACTGATAGACATTCTTACACAAGTTGCTGGTAAGTGCATTGATTGTAGATGGCTGGCTTTTTGAGAATTAGTTTTGCCTTCTTCCATTTGCTGCATGTGACAGAGGTGCTGTGTTGGGTGCTGTTTTCTAAGCTGATGCCTCCCTCACAGCTGCTGGAGCCACAGCATGTCCCTAGGGCGTGTTCTATGCTTGAGTCCCTGTCTTCTGCAGCTACTGTCATTTCAGACTTCACAGTGCTTAGGGAACATGGGAAATGAAAATGCCTCCTTGTGAGAGATTTGCTTCCATGAGGTTAACTGTTGTTTTTTTCCCCAAGCAATTTTTTCCTGGGGATGCATTTAAAGATTGTCGTGTTTCATGCCTGAGATATTCTGTGATCCTCAGTTATCCTCTCCTGTAGATCATGGAGATTTTGCTCCACAGTGGCAAAAAAAGGGTTTAAATTTTCAAGACAGGTGAAAGTAAATTGAGGGAGTTTCTTCTCTCCATGATAATCTGCATAGCAAAACTTCTAAACATTTACAGCTTTCTCTGTAAAGACCATGAAGCAGTCAGATGTCCTCCCTGATGTTGATGGCCTCTATGAATAGCCTTCTTGTCAAACAAGTTCCTCTCCACTGCTATTAACTCCATAGAAGTGAGCAGGGGGTGGTCTGTTATATTCAATTGGTGTTGTTTCAGCATATCTAATGCTATGATAGTTCAATATTTACTTAAAAATCTTATCTTCTCAAGGGATCAACATACTTTGATCATTTATCTTTCTGTATAAAAAAATAAATGTGTATGTATATGAAGCAATGTGAATACTTCTTTGCAGTCCAACTTTCAGCCTGAAAAGAGAAAGCTCTTCTGAAATGAATGCCATGGGAGAACTCTAGGAAATGCACCAATTTTGCATTCTCACAGGGTTTGGAAAAAGCTGTGGAGCAGTGTGGAATTTCTACTTTAAGTCTTGGAGGCAGCAACTACAACTTTGGCTAAAAGCCAAAAGAGGAAAATTATTTTAAGAAGTACATTACAAAAATAATCAGCTATCTTTGTGAGAAGTGTGCTCCATTCTTACCAGCTCCTTGTGCCTCTGGTCCTCTAGTTTGCTTCCTGTGGTTCTGGCACTTTGCCAAGGGAGACTTTATTATCTAAAATGAAAAAAAAAAGAAGGAAAAAAAGAGTTAGTGGCACAAATTTATACTAAATTACTTCATTAAAAAGCCAGAAAGGAGCACTTGCTATGAAAAGAATGTTTTCACTTCCATTTCGGCAGTATATATATCACCTCTCTGTTCAGTGGCACTCCCCAGGTGCTGAAAACATTAGACCTGCATTGTGACCTCACATCACATATGGCCTGGCTTACCTCTCAGAAATAGACCACTTAGTACAAATTCTTCAAGCTCCAATTCAGGTACAGTTGCCAGTCTGGCACCCTATTAAAACTTTCAGAAGAAGACATCTTTTTGCTGTCTGAAAGAATCTTTATCCACCCCGTGATTAAGGAATTAATCATTTGACCATGCTATTTTCAGGTGCCATTAGATTCAGAAGATCTGAATTGTTGTCAGCTTGCAATCAGTGTTTCTTAGGAATGTGGAGTTCTTCATGCTACCCAGGTTATCTCACAGTGACAACAAGCTTGGTGTGCCTTACTGAACAATTAAAGTACAAAGTGAAAATCTTATTCAAAAAGCTAACTGAGAAGATGTCATTACCACCACGAACACCTGGCTGTCAGGGTAACATTAATTTTATAGTCCTTCATGCCAACAAAAAGCACAGCAGTGGAAGCAGAGGACTTCAGCACACGGAAAGAACTTAGCCCTGCAATTGCAGACTGGATAAATCTATCAAATTGGGTGGGAGGGAAGGAAGGACATTTAGAAATAAATGGACAACAGTATAAAATAAAACATGGATTTAGCAGAAATTGATTGACTTGAAACTAATGAGCTTTCAGAAAGTCAGTTCCTTAGAAATTTTATTTTTTTAGTTTATCTATCATGGCCCCCATTCCCTCACCAAGAGGCTGTCACTAGCTGAGTTCCCATTCCCCTGTGCCTACCTGTGCTGCAGGAATACTCATGGGTAAGTGCCCCAGACACAAATTCTTCAGCTGAAGGGGTAGGACTAGCGCAGAGCCCTCAGGAAAGAAACTGAAGAAACAGTGAGTTATTTTCATTCAGGGAAAACCCCCTTAAACTTTGCCCAGCATTCATAAACTCACTGATCCTGCCCAGTCATTCACACTCCCAGCTCTCCTTTTTCCTAGCTGATGCCCTGCAGACAGCAGGATTCCAATCATCACCCGCTCTAATTCCTGGAGGGGAACAGCTCTGTAATGACATAACACTGTTGGGAGACAGACAGCTGTGGTCCGTCTTCAGCTTCCCCACTGACTGAAGGACAATGCTAGGAGAGCAAACAAAGACCAGAAGAAGTAGGAGACAAAAAGTTGACCTAAAACAGGAGAGCACAAGTGGAAGCAGCACTGAATGGAGAGGCAGAAAAAGGCAAAGGTCACTACCAGGAAGCTAATGTCAAAAAATAAGATGGTTGTGCTTTGCTTCTTTCCTTCATTCTCTTTTCTCTTTCTATATGTCTTTCCTTAATCTTTTTCATGTTATCTTTCCTACACTGTACTTTGACCCTGTCTTGCCTCTTGGGTTTTTACTGCCCGTTTTTCAGTGTGTTTTCTGTTTACGGAAATAAATCATTAGCCTTTACAAACTGAAGTTAAACTCTGTTTGAAAATACTCACTTGATTCAAAATGCTCACAAAAACTTTGCATACTGAATGACTGGAGAGGCAGAATATTGCTGTGCTTTATGCAACATTAAAAAAAAACACTTTTAAAGGCTAACATCACAGCCATAGTCTTTTTCTTCTTTTACACTTCTCTTCTGTAACACTTTGTCTCTCTGACCCAGTGAGGCATGAAATCCTGTTTCCGGATTCAACAGCTTGTAGTTTGTTGCACACCTTCAGAGGCTTGAGGTCCAGTGTACTGAACTTTGCCAAATGAGTGCTTATGCCATTAGTTTATTGTACAGAAGGAGACTCTGTGATGACAGTGACTCTTTTTCTCTAAAGAATTCAGATGACATCTTCAGAAGATGTTCTTGAACTGGCCAGTTCATGCAGGGGGAAAGCTTCTGGGTATTTGTGTCACTTCTGTTTTCTATCTGTCTGCTTTCACACCACTTCATAGTACACTTTTCCAAGCACTGGAATGGGCGCTGGCACCTATCTTTTCTGCACAAGGGGTTTCCTTTTATGGGCTAGGCACTTATTAAACCTAGCCCCACGTGTTTAATCTTCCACATTTCACACAAAACCTAATCTGTTTATAGGGAGTTACTTGCAGGTAACAACCTCTGCCCTTTTGCAAATTAAAATTAAAATCTCAGCTAAGCAAAAGATTTGTTCTATAATTTAAAGCCCAGATCCTAATCACAAGAGAAACTGTGTGTGAGTGGCCTTTTTGAAATCCCTGAGATTCATTTTACTAATAAAGTAGCACACATACTGAATTGTAACCCCTTGGGCCTCCTTTCTCTTTTTGTCTATCTGTAGAACATCTGCAGGAATTTTCCTTGATTTATTTTTTTTTCAAATTATACAATTATTTTAAGTTTCAATTTTCTGAATTTATTGTGAACTGTTTATGTGTTAATATGCACATTTATTCCCTTGGAAGATAAATTATAATCATAAAAAGGATCTGATTAATTTTCACATCATGTATTTTCTATTTTAATTCTCTCACTCTTCACACCTGAATAGACGCATCCGCCGAGCATTCACACAGCAGTGTAAATGAGAGGCTGGGCAGCCTGGGGTAGTTCCACACCAAAGGATCAGTAGTAAAGTACTGAATGGGGTATTGAGACGATGACTCTTAGCTTTCCCTTCCCACTAGAAATACATGCCTGCACATCCCTTCTTGTTACTCAACTAGCAGTCTGACTATGCTTACTTAAAATCCTTTTCGTACTCCTGAGATAAATGGAGAAGGGTATGGAGGCTCCTTATGGAAGAAAAAGTACTGCATATGTTGCACATACTGTCCTTAGGGAATGCAGTCAGGGACTCCTCTTACCATGTTCACTCAAGAGATGTAGTCTGTGTTTCCCATGGTAAGCCCTAGTAAACTTACACCCTGCAAAATGGGGAGCTGAAAACTGAAAAGTTGAAGATATTAGACTTCACAGCTGCCTAATATCTTTAGTTCCCACTCAGTTTAATTCAGCACATCGGGTTAGTTCTTGTTGCCCTAACAAACCTTGATTATATTTTAATGAGAAAGTTCTTTCCCAGCATGTAGCCTTAAATTTGCTTTTCAGCAGGTGGCTCATGGTTTAACTCAAAAGTCACCATGTAAATCCCAACAGCAGATTATACTAGTTAATAATACAACACTCAGGCCATGGAACTTAGATTCGTTTTCCTTTTAATATTAATAAATTCTGCCCAGAGAAAGCCTGGGTAAGGAAAAGAACTTAGTCGGAGTTCTTTCTGGATTCTGAGTTCCTCTGACCTATTATCTTTTAATTATGTCTCAGTTTCGTGCTTTCATAGAGCAGCAATTCTAATGATTATAATAGGCTTTATCACAATTGAGTGAGATATGTAATTTCTCAATTTCAGAACACCCTGTCAGACACTGGGCTCCCTGACTCAGGGAAGTTGAAACCTCTCAGCACCTGACAGAATTAAATTCCAGATTCTACAAAACACTGCTGTGGAGAGTAGCCACCTCCCATAAAGCCTTTAAAGTTAAGTCTCTTTTGTTTCATGTGTGGCATTGGACAAGGAAAGGTTACCAGGGGTTTCAACAGCTGGGACTAACCCTATGTGTGAACAGCTGGTTTTGAAACTGAGTAGGCCACACAATGAGTGCAACAAAGAGTACACCGAACTTCTATATATTGATTTTCAACGTGGTTAGAACAGGAAACTGAATTCAGAAATGACAAAAAGTTTAACAAGTTTGTGGTTTCTCTCTGAAAGACTTTGGTAGAAATCCTAACTATCATCTGCATACTAAACTTACAGTAACAGTATAGGACCTTCTTAGGGAAGACTAACATTCAAGTGACATGAGAGCCAGTAGTTTTAATTTATGTCTCTGCAATTACCACATCTTCCTTGTTTGTGTAGCTGAGGGAACAGAGGAGCTTCACAACATGGTGGGAAGGGTCCACAAAAGAAGGGCTAAGAACACATACATCGTTTCCTTCTTCTCTTTTTCCAAAGGTTCACTTTTTTTCTGAGTACATAAAGGAGGGTGTGCCATCAGCTGGAAAGAATCAGCCAGCATTAGGCTTTTTCCCTGAGATTAGTTTTATATTAATGCTGCTCCACGGACTCCATCAGGATTGCTTCTGCTGTATGAGACAGGGAAACAGGAATATTTCTGTTCCCAGTACACATGCTGGGAGTATACACAAAGGAATAAGTCTAATGTTCTGATGAATATTAATTCTATAAGAATCCAGAAATTAGATAAGAAATATATAATGCAGAAACTTAGAAACATTGGCATAGTCTAGTGAAAAGGGAAAGCATTTTATTTAATATGCAATTTGCCAGCACTAAAATACATATTGTGAGATAATGTACAATATAGCTTTAATAGCAGACAAATAAAAGTTACTTGTATGCTTGCAGACTTACAGGATCTCAGAGATTCTCTTCAGGTTGTCCTCACTGACCACTAAAACATCCTTTGTTGTGTCTTAATACTGTAATAGAACTTGTGAATTATGTGTTCTTAAACAGCAGTTATTAAACCCTTGAACATAGAATAAAGTTTAACCTCAACAGAACACACACTGGAATGAAGGCCAACAAACATCTGAACCTGGCAAGCCAGTTTAGCTTCATATACCCTCATGTCAGTATGAATATGTACTAGCAAGCTGACTTGTGGCAGTAGCTCTCTACACTCTTGCTCTGAATACATAACCCTATTTTTTTTATAATTGCATTGAAACACAGTTTTATTCTAAGTTGCAGGTGACCCTGTGCTGGGAATTTTTTGTTTCAGGGAATGGTAGAAAGAGGGTGGAGTTGCAAACCTTACATGTATACCACAGAGTGAAGTGCATGTTTGAGAGCTAGTCGAGCCCTGATGGGTGTCCTTTCCATCTGCAATGCTAGTATTTGTAGGCTGCTATATTTTGAACTGCCCACACTGTCCACAGCATGTTCTGCTGAAAGACAACACTGTAGTGTACACAGTCCTGTTCATGCCTAAATTATCCACAACAAATTAATGAGAACCTGGTACCCTGAGGCAACCACTTACTAGGCTTAGGAGTTTATTTTCAAAATACATATTACTGGCTGAGGCAACAGTCTTGGACCCATGTTTAATTGATAGTGAGACATATTCTAAGTGTTTTAATGTCTCTAGCTCAGCATCTAAGGCCTGCTACACAAAACCAATGGGAAATAAAATCATATATTTTTACATAGCTTAGGTTCTAGAATATTTTAAAAGATGTTGAGAATGAGTAAAGATACTGCCTAGTATAAGACGATGATTAAAATGTGGCAGAAAACCACGTTTTTACTTTCTTTGTTCTAGGCTTGTCTTACCTCTACTTTTCATAGAATCACAGAATCCTTTTTAGGTTGAGAAAGACTCTTAAGTTCATCAAATCCAAAAATTAACCTAATGCTACCAAGTCCACCACTAAACCATGTCCCTAAGTGCCATGTCCTCCAACCCCATGAGGTTCAAGGAGGCTTGTATTTGCTTTACCTAGCGGTCATTTATCTAAAGCCAAAATAGTTTGCTGTGCCTGGTGAGAATAGTCAGAGCATAGCAAGGTGCTGAGCAATTGCTGCACCCGTCACTGTGGGAGCCCCACAGTGTCATCACCACAACTTTGGACATGCATGGCTTCTCAGGAATTCCCTGGTGTCTGACCACATAAGCATGTGCTAATACCAATGTGGCAGAGATGTTGTGACTGACCAGCCAGCCTTGCTTGCCCTACAACTACATACCAAAGCCCCATATAATTGAACCCTAACAAGCACCCACTTCAGGAAGGTAAGTGGACAGGCATAGGAGATCTGTCAGTGATGCCAAGGAGGTACGGGGTTCTAACAGGGCAACTAGACATGAACTGGGTCCCAAAGCAGCCTGACAAAACAGTCCTCAGCAACCTCTCACAGTCTGCTTAGAATTAATATCTGTCTTGGCCACAAGGGCCCTGACCGAATGGCTCGAGAAATACAGCATGCTCTGTATCTCTCTACACTGTATTAGCATATTATCTTCAATAATGCATTTTAATGTACTATGTGGGCAGGAATACTTTCAGACAAGGTTTTACAGATAACATGCTTTATTCTAGACTGTTCTGGTTCTGTTGGGGTTTTTTTAATACATTTTAATTTTCTCATTTAATGATTGTGATTTCACTGCTTCATTTTTACTAAATAGTTGGCAATTTTAGTTCTAGAACACTTGGTACAGTTTATCATGGAAGGATGATATCTGTAACAGACCAACCTAAGCCTCTTCAAGACAACTGTGGCAAGCAGTCTTCTGATCCCACCAGCACTTCCAACTGCTGCCTCTTCACCTGCTTCCTTAGGTGCTCATTGTGGTACAGAACCAGTACTGCCTGTGTCCCACTGAGATGGCACTTTTCAGTCTTCAGGCCTCTTTGGGTACCCATCTGGAAAGAAAGCTTTCAGATATTTCTGTCAAAAACAAGTGCTTTGATGACATCTTACAAGCCCCTTGCAAGCACCTGTTGTACCTGTAGGAGTGGGCCCAGGGGAAGGCCACAAAAATGATCAGAGGAATGGAGCACCTCCCCTGTGAAGACAGGCTGAGAGAGCTGGTGTTGTTCAGCCTGGAGAAGAAAAGGCTCCAGGGAAACGTTACTGTGGCCTCTTGATACTTAAAGGGGTCTATAAGAAAGATAGAGAAAACTTTTTGGTAGGACCTGTTGGGATAAGACAAGGAGGCGTACTGTTTTAAAACTAAAAGGGGGTAGATTTAGACTAGATACAAGAAATCTTTCAGGAGTGTGGTGAAACACTGGCAGAGTTGGTGCCACCAGAGAGATGGTAGATGACCCTTCCCTGGAAACATTCAAGGTCAGGCTGGACAGGGCTCTTGGCAATCTAATCTAGTTGAAGCTGTACCTGCTCATTGCAGAGGGTTGGCCTAGATGGCCTTCAGAAGTCCCTTCCTACCTAAGCTAGTCTATGATACTAAGTAATTTGTCATTCATGAACACTCAGTGGATTTGGTTGCAAGAAAGGGAAGAGTAATCTTCTATCATTACAGGTTACTCCACACCTTTGTTTAATAAAAGCTGAGTGAGCAGGAAAAAGGATCAATAAAACCCTGATTCATTTTGCTCTCTAATTTCTGAACACCGTACACTTTCTCCTGTCAGGTTGATGTCATCCTGTATGGCACTAGTCTGGAAAGTGCTGATAATGTTCAGTATGGCCAGTATTAGAAAGAAGAAAGTTTTGTAGCCACTCAACAGGACATAGTTTAGATTCCTGAGTGTAAGACTTAATGTGAAAAAATTAACCTTTGCTTTGTCTTTGAGTATTTAGGCTTTGCTTTCTTCTTTTCTTTGGGTATCTGCCTCTATGATTTTGAAGAAGGCTGCTAAAGACATTCCTTTTTGAAGCCAAGGTATTTTACAATTATACTAGTATGTCCCTCCTCTTTATCAGCCTAAATCCTGCATGAAAGGGGCTTTTAAACTGAAGTTGCTTGCATTGCATTCAGAAGGAATCAAGATGGGCTTGCCCTTATCTTGAGTTCCACTTCAGATTCCATCAGGTACTATCCTTGACAGCAAATGCCAGGATGGGTTGCAGATGGAGAAAGAGACAGAGGGAGAGAAAGAGAGGCATCCAAACAGGCCCAAGGACACTTGCAGGCTTCATGACTAATGCTTGCAGTGCACACAATTTCAGAAAGAGAACAGCTGGACAGGTACCAATGTAATGTGTTCCCACTGAGTTATTTAAAATACTGTTTACTATGTGATAGACTAGCTCCATTTTTTGCATAGTATTCATAGCAGTCCAAGAGTGTTGAATAAACTGTGGAAGGCATACTGTGGATGATGTACCTGACTGGAAAGGAGCTGAAATAGGACACTAAGTGGGCTTTCTCTTATCTCAGTGTTTAGGTGTAACTAACCCCAGAACAAGCATGAAACCATCTGTGACACTGATAGTCAGAAAATACACATAATTTCAGATGAACTCATGAAAGCTCTACGAAAAGATAATTGATATCAATTCCAGTTTTTCTTATTCAGCTTGAATGTGAACAAGCTTCCCCCTCTCCATTAGACTAACTAGAAAAGTATCTTTTTTTTCTCATTCCTGAAATGTTTAAGGTATCTGAGAACACTAATGTTATCGCAGTGTATGATATTGATACCTTTGATGTGCATGTGGTACTTGTGAAAATGATGAGAAAATACAGAAAGTAATCAGAAGACACTATTTATACATCTGTCAGCCAATGGGAAGGGACATGGGGAGGGCTTGTGGACATCTAGGGGGATATTGAGGAAGACAAAGCTTTCTTTCAGCTACAATGAAGAAAAAGATTAGGTGGGTGTGGATGGGAGAAGGGATGATTGTTTTCTCTGCATGACAGGAGGGATTAGAGAAATTGTTTATTTCTTTGTACCAGTACAGGAAATGTCTTTGCTTATGCATGTATCTGTGGCACTGGAAGAGGCAAAGGAGGGTTTTATTTAATTTTTTTTTCTTAGGCATAGGGAAAGAGGAGATTCATTTTTCTGTCATTTCCTTGGAAGGGGATGAAGGGAGGTCTGTTTCCAAAAGGAAAACCTGCGAGGTTTGTATGGACTTCAAAAAGGGTTTAGCATAGGTAGGACAGTTCATTTCAACGCTGTCCCAAGCGGAGCAAATGTTTAGTCATCTATTTTTGGCTGCAGTGACGTTCAAACTGCCAAACCAGGAATTCAAAGCATTGTACTCCACAAAGCACGTCGTGCAGTTCGGAAAACAAGGCCAGTAACGCCCCTCGCGCTGTCCTTTCCCTCGTTCTAGGCTGAGGCACTTATGCCTCCAGGGCAATGCCAAAAGCTTAAGTTTTCATCCCACTACACGTTTCAGGTTATTTATCCTTCGTCCCACGGGGTCACCTTTGTCCTTCCAGTCTGAGGCAGCGGCTCCCACTGCCCGAGGAGCCGGCGATCCCCCGCCTCCTTCTCCCCGCCACGATTCCCGCACACACCGACTCCCCCGTCGGCTTCTCCCCCCGGCCGTGGCACCCACGGGCGCTGGCGGGGCGGGGGCTGCCCGGGCGTGTCCGTGCCCGTGTCGATGTCGATGTCGGTGTCGGTGCCCGTGCCCGGCACGGCCCTGGCTGTGCCGCCGGGGGGTGACCCGGGGCCGGCGCGCGGTGCGGGGTGCGTTGTGCGGGGCGGGGCGGGTCCGTTGTGCGGGC